>JAXGFW010000348.1:0-24058 GCA_034376525.1 Nicotiana benthamiana | reverse complement strand
TTATCTAATTTTTCATAAATATCTTTCAGGGTTAACTTTTTCTTTCTCATATTCTTTCTTTTAGTGATGTCATAACTAATTGTACTACTATCACTATTATTACTATATGATTCATTATTGTTTTCCTCATTATTTTCTCTGGTTAATTTTACTATTTGTTCTAAAGGTGATTCTATAGTGTTATCTTGTATTTGCATAAGTCTATAATTATCATTTAGCTTAATAAATATTCTATTCAAAATTTGACATTTCTTTTATTTTGTTATTTTCCATATATGTAATTTTTACATATTCTCCTCTTTTCATAACTCTTCTTTTATTTTTTTAGTAGTTATTGGTACTTTAATTGGCATCCATCCTAATCCAGGTATATTGACATGGCAGTTTTATTTATAGGTTCTTTTTTTTTATTATTTTCTGGTAATATTTTTAACTTTATGTTTTTAATTTCTGTTTCCATATTTTCTATCCTTTTTCTTATTTCTTTTATCTGTTCTAATGTTACTTTATTTGATTCCAAAATATTATTATTTATTATTTCCATTTTATTATTTATTGCTTCCATTTTAACCATCACTTAGGTAATCTTCAGTAGATACTGAGGTAGTGGTGTCATCTATATGTTACGTATTTTTTATAATATTATATAGTATTTTTATATGTTCTTCTACTAATTTATCTTCACCTTTTTCATCCATAGTTAATTTTTCTAGAGTATATTTATAAACAATATCAATGAAAAATTTTATATCTTTTTCATCTACTATATGATTTCTAAAATATTTATGAAATATTTCTTTAATCTTATGTTCTTTATTTTTATCCTGTAGGTTAAGGAAACTAAATATACTTTGACAGTATGTAAAATAATCATTAGTTATTCCAATATGTCTAGGTCGGGTTCCTAAATTTTCCAACTATTTGATGTATACCTAAATATTCTATTCCACACTTCAAGTGTATTAAAAATTTTCCAAAGTTACTCTCTAATTGAGGTAAATAAGGAGTAGTTGCTAATCCAATTTGGAAAGTAATAGGATATGTTTCCATTAATTTTCTTGTAGTTTTAGCAAATTCTATGTCTCCAATATAAACAAATACTTTATTGTAAGCATAAAAACAGGCATTTGAATCCATGTTAATATAATTAATAAGGCAAAACTAAATCAAATTTTTTGACAAGTCCAAATTTTTCAATAAGGCAAGTTTTTAGGACTATAATGATAATACTAATATGATACTGAGGCTCTGATACCAAAAGAGAAGGGAACAGAATAACAGTGGGCTAAAGGTGACAATATATATAGCAGTAAGTCAAGCAGGTAAGGATCCCAAGCCAATTTAAGCACCACAACACCGCATAACGGCCACCTGGCTGGCGCGGACAAAGTGCACGGCTAGATCCACTTTAGCTTTCATTACTGGCTGTTATTAAACCTTTAAACTAATGTTACACCGAACTTCCGGTGTTCACAGGATCATTATCATTTTAGTATTATTACTACTTTCCTAAAACCTTGCCATAGAAAATTTAGCTTGTCATATAATTACGTACCTTATTTTGCTCCATTAGTTCCGTAGTTGATGCTAGATCTTTTGATATTTTTGAGAGAGTAAGAGTATATGAGAGAGAATTTTTCAAAGAAAGATTTTATTATACAAGGTTGAAGAGTCGTTGCCCCCTCTTGAATTTACAAAGTCCTATATATATAGGCAAAGGATTGAGGGTAATAATTAGAGTGCGGGTGCTAATTAGGCCCCATCATCCACCCAAATTATTCCTTCTTATCTCTTTGCTGACTCACTAGGACATGTTACATCTTTACATAAAACTTTGCCTACTATTTACAAGATTTTTCTTGAAATAAATAAATACTAGACTAACAAGACAAAGACTTTTCTAGCCTAACAAGACTAGCCTAAAGTACTACACTTTTCTTGAAATAAATACTAGCCTAACATGACAAACACTTTTCTTGAAAAATACTAGCCTAATAAGACTAAAATACTAGCCTAACAAGACTAAACTAAAATACTACATTTTTTGAAAATTACAAGACTTTTTACAAAAAACTCTTTTAGTCTTCATTTTGCTCTTTGTCTTCTTCTTCTTTGTCTTTTTCCATAGTATGTGGAAGATAAACTTTAGGAATATCTTCTTTTTGGTTGCAATAATTGCAATGGTGCAAGTTGAATAAGTCCTTCAATTGTTGACATAATAGGTATTTTGTCTTCTCCGTCATCTGCTTCGGATATGTCCTCAATGCAATAGTTGTTGGCGTAATTTCCCAATTTGCAAGGGTAGTAATCCATCTAGGTAGTTCTTCTATGTCCTTTGTCGTCTTGGAATTTGAATAAATAATTGTACTGTTTTTGCTGTTGTAGATCCATTTTCCTCTTTCTTCATATCTGTTTATTAACTCTTGAATAATAACTTTGATCATAATAGCTCTTTTGTTCTGTAGAAATTCTACTATTTCATGAATAGTTAGGTCAGGTTGTTCCATAGGCTATTCACACATAATCGTTCTTGTCAGTTCTATTTTCACTGTTGTGATAGGATGGTATATTTCCTGTCGTGTTACTTCACAGGGTGCTGAATAAATCCGAATAAATATTAAATCTGCTTTGGTAATTCCCAAGTATTTCTTTACTACTTGATATAGTTCTATGATATGTTGTAGATTATCTCCATTTTGCGTATATACTGCATGCAATAGTCCATAATTATACATGATCTGTATGAGTTTTGGGTCTGTTTTGTTTAATGCTACTAATTTGTTATATCCCTTCAAAGGTTTGGTTTGCCATCCAATAAGTTTTTCTGGGTTATAGTCTGGTGATTGTATGTTCTTGTTTAGGTAGTTGGCAACTTGTATGAATTGGTTCAGGTAGTTGTTTATTTTTTGCACGAATTGATTTTGTGTAGGTTTTTTGGTGATTTACTGTAAGTATTTGTCTGGGGTTTTGGTAATTGGTAAATAAAATATGTTCTTTTAGGTATGGGTTGCTCTGGTCTAAGTTGGATATTGAAAGGTTTGAGTTTTTTGGCTTGGTGAGTAGTTACTTCTATCCCTTTTCCTTTATCTTTTTTGTCATATTTTTCTTAGCTAATTGTTATCTCTTTAAATTCTTGCAGGTCTATTTCTTGCTCTTTTTTGCCATCTTCCATATGGCTAATTCTGCTTTCCAACTTTTCAATATTTTTCTCCATTTCTTGTAATTTTTGTAATATGTCTTGTAATAGATTTTGTACTATTTCTCGTTGTTCAGGTTGTACCTGTCAATCATAATAAAATTCTTCTTTATAAACTCATAGCTATCCCTGCATCATATGTCTAGATAAAAAATTTGCAATAAAATTGTCTTTAGTACTGATTAGTTCAATATCAAAATTGAATAAAGATATTTGACATACTATATTTCTAATATTTCTGGTAGTAATTGATTGATTCTTTAATTCCTTTGTTAACCAAAATGTAATATGTCGTGTATTATTTTCCATATTTACATATGTTAACATACTTTCAAAAGCATAATCTGATACATCTGTATAAATTATCCATTTTATTTTTTTATTTATTTCTGGGATTTGTAATTTGGGTAATTTCTTACAATATTCCTTTACTTTTTTCAGATTTTCTTTATCTTCTACAGTCCATTCAAATACTGTTGTTTTTGTTTTTAATTTCTTTTGTAACGGTACTAATATTTCACTTAAATGAGGTGTATAATTTCTAATTTGATTTACTAATCCTAAAAAACTTTGTAATTGTTTCTTTTCTTTTAATTCTTCCATGTGTTCTGCATTCTTTTTTAATATATGTTCTTGCATCTCTACGCCATTTCTATCTATCTTTATACCTAAAAATTCTATTTTATTCCTTAATATTTCTGTTTTCTTTTCACTTAGAGCTATTCCTGCATCTTTTATTATTTTCTTAATTTTTTTTAATAATTTTATATGATCTTCCTTCGTTTTAGTGAATAATAATATATCATCTATATATACAATAATTCCATCTATATTTCCAAGATATGTATCCATAAATTTTTTAAAATATCCTGGGGAATTTTTAAATCCAAAGGGTAATACATTTCATTTATAAAATCCGTTGGGTATTGAGAAAGCTGTTAAATGTCTATGTTCTTCTATTATTTTAATATGATAGAATCCTGATTTACAATCAAATTTACTGAACCACTCATAACCTTTAACTTTGTTTAATATTACTGCTTAATTTGGTATTGGATAATTTAATGTTTCTGTCTTTTTATTTAAGTCTTTATAGTCTATTACCATTCTAGATTTTCCTCTTTTTTGTTCACTGTGTTTCATTACTATGAATGCGGGACTACTATGTTTAGATTCACTAGATCTAACAAAATTTCCTTTTAATAATTCTGTTATATGTAATTTAAATTGAATCATATCCTCTTCAGTATATTTCATAGGTTTTTTATAAACTAAATCATCCTCTTTTAGTAATCTAATAGGTATTTGGGTTTTGTATTTTTGCTAATTTTGTAATGGGTCTTCACTAAATATCTCTTTAAATTCGTTAGTTATTTCTTCTTCAATACTAATCTCACTTACTTGTAATTTATTGTCTTTACTTATACAAGGTAGTGATTGTTTCATTTTACTATCTCCTTTAATCCAAGGTATTAGTTCACTTTGTTTTTCCAAGGTTCTTTTAGCTATTTTCTGCTTGCAAGGGGTAAAATAAATAAATCCTTGTAATTGTAAAGGGTTCATAATTTTTTAAGAATTTTTTATAACCTAATATTATATCATGAAATATTTCATCACATGGATATAATTCATTTAGTACTAGTTCTCTATCCCATATTTGTATTGTTATATTTATAGCTTTGTGTCTGACTAGATTTCCTTCCTGGTTAAATCCAGTAATTATAATTTAATTTTTTAATTCCTTCCAATATTCTTCTGATAATACTTTTCTTCTACATATATTAGTTCCAGCTCCTGTATCTATATATGATGTATAATACCTACTGTTATATCCTTCACATTTTACTTTAATTAAGATATGTATTTCTTCATGACTCATATACTTTCTTTTATTATATTTATAGTATTAATTGTTTCTCTTTTTATCTTAATTGTTATTGTATTAACTGTTATTTCTAATTCTAATTCTGTTAGATTCCATGGTTCTACCATATTTAATCATTTAATTCCTAGTATTATTTCTTGTTCATTATCCATTACTTCTAGATTTATGTTGAATAATAATCATTGTATTTTTTTTTGGTAATTAAAGATTTTATTAATCACCAAATTGTTCCGCGTACAATCCCATAGGTCAGTTTTATACTCAAACTGCCTATCAAAATTTCAGGTAAGCTAACTATCTAGACTATAACTAGGGTTCTCTATTTACAGAAAGAGTTGTTGAAGATATGTCCTAACTCGAGGGGTTGCTCTAACATTGCAAATATAAACAATGCTCCTAACTAGAACTTCACTGGGACAATAATTGCTTCTGAAGATACGTGCATTCCTCTCCAACCAAATGGCATAGAACATCTCTGCAAATACCATTTTGAACACTTGAGCTTGGGGAGATTTGCCTTTAGATTTCTCTGTGATCCAGCTAACATATTGTAGCCAAGACTGTCCGGGAGGTTGAGACATGCCAATCCATTGCAAAATGAGATGTCTCAATTGTTCAGCAAAAGGACAGTTCAGGAACAAATGTTCTCTTGTCTCCATTGTGTGTTGACACATAACACAACTACCATCAACACTCAAGTGCCATTTGATCAACCTCTCTTTGGTAGGGAGTCTGTCTTGGAGCAGTAACCAGAAGTTGAAAATAGCTTTAGGTCGGGCAGCATTTTGCATGATTAGATTTTTCCATGGAACTCTAGGCAATTGGCCAATTTGTTGAAGATAGATTAGTTTGATAGAACATGTATTGATATACAGCAGCTGGTGTTGTTGTAGAAGCCTAGCACTCTCAATGATCTTCCGGACTATCCAACTTGCTTGTGCAGGAATATTCATGTCCTCCAGATGTTGTTGTTTGATGTACACTGTATGAATCCACTTTACCCATAGTAAGTCTTTCTTATGAGCCAAGCCCCAGGCTAGTTTTGCAACAGCAGACTTATTCCACAGCAGAAGGTTGATTAAGTTCAGGCCTCCAGTAGACTTTGGCTGACAGATCTTGTCCCATGCTACATATGCTTTCCTGGTAATATTAGCTGAAGCAGACCATATGAATGATCTACACATTGCCTCTATCAGTTTCATGACCTTGGATGGAAAGAGAAACAACTAAGCCCAATAAGATTGGATACCAAAAATAACTGCTTGTACCAACTGCATTCGACCAGCATAGGACAACTGTTTAGCAGTCCAGGATGTAATCCTAGCTGTGATCTTATCAATGAGTGGTTGCCACTGGAGAACAGATAGTTTCTTGGTTGATAGTGGAACCCCTAAGTATTTAAAAGGAAGCTCCCCTCGTATATAACCAAGAAGACTAAGGATTTGTTGTTGCTGATCAGGCTTTACTCCTCCAAAATATACAGCACTCTTCTGCATATTAGTTTTCATTCCAGATGCTGCAGTGAAGTGGGAAAAGTATGTAAACATGATCACAGCTTGGCTATCTCCTTTATCAAATAATAAGAGGTCATCAGCAAAAGAAAGGTGTGTGATTCCCAGCTTCTTGCATCCAGGATGAAAGGAGAATCCCTTAGTTTTATTCAGCTCTGCCAGAGATCGACTTATGTATTCCATCACTATAGCAAATAAGAAAGGTGATATAGGATCACCTTGTCTCAAACCTTTGGCTGCTTGGAAGGGTTCTGTAGTTTCTCCATTAACTATCACTGTATAGCTAACAGTTTGCACACATTCCATGATCCATTTTGTATATCTGGTTGGAAAGTCTAGTGCCTCCAATACCTGTTGTAGGAAACACCATTCAACTGAATCATAAGCCTTCTGGAAATCAATCTTGACCATACATCTAGGTGATATATGGGATCTTGTCTAGTGTTTAATGAGCTCATGAGCCAAAATGACATTGTCAGTAATTCTTCTCCGTGGGATGAAACCAGCTTGTGCATTGCATATGATGCTGGCTATAACTCTTTGCATTCTGTTGGCCAGCAATTTGGAAATAATTTTATAGACAACTGAGCAGCAGGCTATTGGTCTAAATTCCTTTACTCTTTGTGGGTTAGGAACTTTAGGAATCAGAGTAAGGGAGGCACAGTTTGTTGGTCTATGCACTTTGGTGGATACAAAGAAATTCCTAACTGCTTGCATTACCTGTGGCCCTGTAGTCTGCCAAGTTTGTTTAAAGAATAGTGCATTAAAACCATCAATACCTAGGGCTTTATCACTGTCAATTGCTTTTAAGCTTTCCAAGATCTCAGTGTCACTGATATCAGCAGCCAAATCCAGTTTCTGTTGGTGAGATAATGTAGGACCATTTGCCATATACATTCTATTGACAGCTGGGAGAGAATGAGCTGAAGTCCCCATAAGGGATTTGTAGAAACCAGTGATTTCCTTCTTCAGATCATCTGGCTGTGTAATCCTCAAGCCTTCCTCTGTGATCAATTCAGTTATCTTCTTGTGTTAGTTTCTCTCTTTCATTACAGCAGAAAAGTATTTGTTGTTACCATCCCCTAGCTGAATCCATTTGGCTCGAGCTTTCTGTTGTAATATTGATTCTTCCAGCAAAGACCATTTTTCCAGTTGGAGTATCAGTTCTTTTTCTCTTAGTTGTAGTGAATCAGAATATGCACTAGACATCTGGTGTTGTAAGGCTTCCAGTTCTTTACGGCTGACCTCAATTTTCTGTGAGATTGTCTTAAATTCTCTGGTATTTAGAGATTTCAAGACTGGTTTAAGAGACTTGAGGTTGTTCCACACTCCTCGAAGGGTAGGCTGAGCATTGGCATTCCAGGAAGCTTTGACTAATTGCTGGAAATCCTGATGCTGTATCCATGCATTAAAGAATCTAAAAGGTGTTCTCCAGATTGAAACATCTTCTGTCAAGGTCAGTATCATGGGGTTATGATCAGATACTAGTGGGGCTCCATATACTGTATGCACATGGCTCCATTTTAGCATCCACTCACAGTTACAAAAACATCTATCCAGACAACTGCATACTCTATCATCTCCACATTGCTTATTAGACCAGGTAAAAAAGTCTCCCTTCCAAGGCAGTTCAGTCAGGCCAGCATGCTGCACACATTGAATAAAATCAGTAACTTCAGCTAATCTAACTTGATGACAAGATTCTCTATCAGTGCTGGACATAATAGCATTAAAATCCCCTGCTATCAACCAGGGGCCAGTGATACTAGTAGCAAGGTTCTGAAGGGCTGTCCACAGTGAAATCCTTTGTACAATGTCATTGTGGCCATATACAACTGTGAGGCCACAAATTAAATCATCAGTGAGCTTCTTAACAGTGCAATGGATGTATTGTGCTTCTTCCTGAACACCAGTGACCAAGAGCTTGGTTGAATCCCATAAGATCCAAATTCGACCATTTATGGCACTGCTATAGTTAGCAAGCATACCTTAGTTAGGCAGTAAAACTTCAGATATTTTTGCTGCATTATGCTGTTTAACTTTAGTTTCTACTAGACCAACAAGGTCAAATTTATTGACTCTAAAGTATTCTTTAACTTCCTTCTGTTTCAATCTTTTATTTACACCCCTAATGTTCCAAAATATCCACTTCATTGGGTAGAACTTGTTCCCCCTTCTTCTAAGGGGTGATCTGCCCAACTTACTGACCCTATTTCAAATCGATTTGACATCACAATAGGAGACAAGGGTGGAAAGTTTTTGGTGTTAAAAACTGGGGCCGAATTAATATCAATACCCTTCTGTTTTCTCACTTCCTCAAATGTTGTCACAGTGGTGCATTGTTCTATCTGCTTTGGCTGCTGGTTGTCATGAGTTGGAGCTGCAGGTGTACCCCTATCCTCAAAAGTAGCCTCAGTAGTAAACTGATCCTTCTAAGTTGGCTCCATTCCTGAATTACCTTTGGCTTCTGTATGTTGTTAGACTGGATAGGTTTAGCCAGACAATTGTGCCCAACTGTAAGGCACTTCCCACAATAGGAAGGCTTCCAGTCATAGGTTACATCCTGCAGAAAAATCTTCCCATCTGGATCCATTATCTCAATTTCAGTAGGTAACTCTTTAGAAACATTCACCTCAATAAGGATCCGAGCATATGAAATTCTAGTTTGTTTAGTCGTGCATTCATCAGCAAAGATGGGCTTACCCAACACACTAGCAATTCGACTAAGGGCCCTATTGCCCCAGCAAGACATAGGCAGATTGGGAAATTTAACCCAAAGAGGAATCTCTGATGGGAAAGCAGCCTTAAAGTCAAAATCAGCCGACCATTGTTTCAAAATTATCTGTCTATTTGCAATAGTATATGGTCCTGAACATAAACTTCCTTAGCATCATCAAGAGATTGAAATTTTGCAATGTAATAACCTTCTTCATGATAATAGAGATCTGGATCTGACACATGGGACCAATGGAGATTTATAAATCTTTTCATAGCATTGTATCCAGGAGTATTTCCTAATACAAACACAACTAATGCACATTTCCATTTTTGTTCCTCTTCCACAACCTCTTCTTTGAGCAACTGACCTACTGGTTTGCCATTGATAACCGTCGGTGGGATATACTCTAGAGACATGCCATTAGCAGCAAGTCTATTTTTATGGAACAAATTTGCACATACCTTTGGTTCCTCTGTGGTATCCTTCTCTAGATCTGCACGAATTGGTTGTGGATGTTGGTGCATGTGCACATTTTCACTATTAGCTTGTAGCATCGAAACCAATGGTGCATCTGGTCCAGAGTCCTTGATTTCTAGATAAACTTTGCGGGATGGAAGGATCTGCAGGTGGAATCACTGGTCCAGACTGAGGCTCTGAATTGTTATCAACCTTATCAGCTACTGTTGGAAGTACTGGAACTCCAGATGGCTGTGAATCAACAGTTGCATGAAGCAATGAGACAGTTTCTTCCATAGGCTTCAATGGAACAGTATTAACTCCCTGTGGAACAATATTAACATATTTGGGGGAAACAGTGTTGTTTGCATAAATTGGCACCAAAACCTTCTTAGGTCGACCTCTCCCTCTCGCCATAGCACCCTCAATGTAGGTTGACCTACATACACAGAGGAAGCAGAGAAGAAGAAGATGAAACCAGCATAATCATTGTATTTCTATTGGGCTATTTATTTTTTCCATACTTGTTTCTTCTTGTTGTGTAATAAAATTAGTATATGTGTGATTACTTTCTTCTATCTTATCAATCTCACTTATTAGTTGTTCAGCTATATAATTTTCTCCTGCATTAGTAGCAATTAAGATTGGTACTAGTATTCTTATTCCATTTCTTATTATTCTTCCTTTTATATAATATTGGTTTTCTGAATATTCGTCTGATATATTTTTCCTAATTCTAGGTATAATGTTTAGATTCCTTCTACTTATACATCTATTAAGACTATTTCTTCTTTGTTCTAAATTATAAGTTACTAATTCTAAGTCTTGGTTTTGGTTAGGTAGTATATATAATTGTTCTTTCCTAGGCATTTCTGTTAGGATAGGTTCAAAGATTTTACTTATATATGTTAATTCTTTTCTTTTATTTTTATTTATTCCTGGTCTATTGCTTAATACGTATAATTGTTTTGCTTTGATAGTTAGTACTTTACTTCCTGGTAACATTTCTATTCCATCCAATAAATCGTCAATGCTTTGTCTATATTTTGTTCTGTCATACTTATATTAAAATCAGGTTTAAATAAGAATTTAGCTTTTTGGTATATTAGATTTCCTGTAAATTGTGTTAATATGGATTGTTCTATAGGATGAGTTATTCTATCATCTGCTAAATATATTTCTATTGGTGTATCTATACCTTCTTTAAAATGTGCATATAACATAATCTGTATTCCTCCAAAATAGCAATATCTTAGATCATGTTTATTTTTAATACTTTTAGTTTCTTCTTCAATTAGATGTTTAGATACTAAAGGTATCATTGTTTTTCCATTTAAATGTTTTATGTCTAATACAAATTCTTTTTTAGTGATTATATAATAATTTTGTTTTTTAATTTTTAAGGTTTTATTCCAAAATTGATTTTTAATAACTAAGTCTGGTGTAAGGTCTAATTCTTCTTTCCTAATTTTCTCATAAATTTTTTCATCAAATATTATCTGTTGTTTCTCATAATCTATGTCTTGTGTGTAGTTTATTATTATATCTTTATCACGTGTTTCTCCTATTTCATTCTGATTCATCTTCTTCTTCACTTGATATATCTGATTCAATTATTTCATTTTCAATAGAAAAGTTGTATGTATCTATTTCTTGCTTAACTATATCTATATCTATAAATTCATCATTATCTAACTGGATTTCTTTTATTTGTTTTTGTCTAGGTTCTTTGCATTCTGTGGATATGTATCCTATTTTTCCACAATTATAACATTTACATTTTTTAGGATTCTTTTTGAAGTAATTTCTATATTTTCTTTTATTTATATATCTTCGTTTTTTGTTATTTGTAAAATTCATTAAATTATAATTTCTTCTAATGTATTTCTTATTTCTTTTCATATAGTGTTTTCTTATTTGTTTAGGATATTTTTTACTACATCCATATTTACTTGGTTTATCTTTTGTACAACATAACTGTATATCTGATTGTAATAAATTTCTAATATTTGTCGCTTGAGTACATCTATCATTTATCCAATTTCTTACATATTCTATCCTAGTTCCTAAGGTGTCTATTGATTTAGCTTCTATTTTATAGTCTTTAAATACTAATAAATTAGTTGGATATGGTAATTTATGTAGGAATAAGTCTAAGATCATAGGTTTTTCACTATTATTAAATCTTCCTTTATGAAAATAATTACTAAATTCACATACATATTCTTCATAGTAGCATAAATCACAAATAACTAAATTTAATAGATTATTTCTTGCTTTTTCTATATTTTTACGAATCACTGAATTTTCGGCTCCTGGCGTACTAAATTCGGCTGTAATTGATATTACAAATTTTTGAAGCATTTTACTTACATCTGCTGTAGGCTGTGCATTAGCATCTGTAGCTGCATGTAATGCTTTTATCATTTCTTCTCCTAAATTTTCATACCATTCTTTAACATTTCTTACTAAGGTGGTTACAATATATTGTCCTACTTTTTCTATGGGTAATTTTGTTTCTAAAATCGTTTTTTCTGTTTTTGCTGACCATTTTTGTATTTCTTTAGTTATATCTTCAGAGTAGTCTAAGTCTAAAAAAGAGTTAGTATTTTCTCCTGTAGGTGTTTTTACTATTTCTGCTATTCCTCTTATTAATCTTGATCCCCATATTTTATCATTCCTATGTTGTGTTGAATAATCTGTTTTTTCATAATAACTTCTTTTTTTATAACCTTTATCTCTTCCTGTTGCGAAAGTTGTATAAAATCCTTTTCTATTTTCTAGGCTATCTGGTTTAGTCATATTTATATGATTTGTTATTATATCTTCATCTTTAATTGTATCTTTTAATTCATTAGTTTCTATATATAATTTATTTGTTTTCTTTATCAAGTCAGTATAGGTATCTGAATTGCTATCTTCGTCCATATTAATATCTGAATTATTTTCTATTTTATCTATTACTTCTACTACTATTTTCTTATCATCTTTTCTTCTTCTAAGCTTATATATGTTGTTGTATCTGAATCTAATCTATTTTTAGATACTTCAGGGTCAGAGTTTATTGTTTGTTTTTTCTTTTTAAATACATGTTTTTCTAATTTTTGTACTCTTTTTTCAATTTTATCTAATTTTTCATAAATATCTTTCAGGGTTAACTTTTTCTTTCTCATATTCTTTCTTTTAGTGATGTCATAACTAATTGTACTACTATCACTATTATTACTATATGATTCATTATTGTTTTCCTCATTATTTTCTCTAGTTAATCTTACTATTTGTTCTAAAGGTGATTCTATAGTGTTATCTTGTTTTTGCATAAGTCTATAATTATCATTTAGCTTAATAAATATTCTATTCAAATTTGACATTTCTTTTATTTTGTTATTTTCCATATATGTAATTTTTACATATTCTTCTCTTTTCAAAACTCTTCTTTTATTTTATCAGTAGTTATTGGTACTTTAATTGGCATCTATCCTAATCCTGGTATATTGACATAGCCAGTTTTATTTATAGGTTCTTTTTCTTTTTTATTATTTTCTTGTAATATTTTTAACTTTATGTTTTTATTTACTGTTTCCATATTTTCTATCCTTTTTCTGATTTCTTTTATCTGTTCTAATGTTACTTTATTTGATTCCAAAATATTATTATTTATTATTTCCATTTTATTATTTATTGCTTCCATTTTAACCATCACCTAGGTAATCTTCAGTAGATACTGAGGTAGTGGTGTCATCTATATGTTCCATATTTTCTATAATATTATATTGTATTTCTATATGTTCTTCTACTAATTTATCTTCACCTTTTTCATCCATAGTTTATTTTTCTAGAGTATATTTATATACAATATCAATGAAAAGTTATATATCTTTTTCATCTACTGTATGATTTCTAAAATATTTATGAAATATTTCTTTAATCTTATGTTCTTTATTTTAATCCTTTAGTTTCAGGAAACTAAATATACTTTGACAGTATGTAAAATAATCATTAGTTATTCCAATATGTCTAGGTCGGGTTCCTAAATATTTTTCAACTATTTGATGTATACTTAAATATTCTATTCCACACTTTAAGTGTATTAAAAATTTTCCAAAGTTACTCTCTAATTGAGGTAAATAAGGAGTAGTTGCTAATCCAATTTGGAAAGTAATAGGATATGTTTCCATTAATTTTTTTGTAGTTTTAGCAAATTCTATGTCTCCAGTATAAACAAATACTTTGTTGTAAGCATACAAACAACCATTTAAATCCATGTTAAAATAATTAATAAGACAAAACAAAATCAAATTTTTTGACAAGTCTAAATTTTTCGATAAGGCAAGTTTTTAGGACTATAATGATAATACTAATATTTTACTGAGGCCCTGATACCAAAAGGGACGGGAACGGAATAACAGTGGGCTAAAGGTGACAATATCACTAGCAGTAAGTCAAGCAGGTAAGGATCCCAAGCCAATTTAAGCACCACAACACCGCATAACGGCCACCTGCCTGGCGCGGACAAAGTGCACGGCTAGATCCACTTTAGCTTTCATTACTGGCTGTTATTAAACCTTTAAACTAATGCTACACCGAACTCCCGGTGTTCACAGGATCATTATCATTTTAGTATTATTACTACTTTCCTAAAACCTTGCCATAGAAAATTTAGCTTGTCATAGAATTGTGTACCTTATTTTGCTCCATTAGTTTCGTAGTTGATGCTAGATCTTTTGATATTTTTGAGAGAGTAAGAGTATATGAGAGAGAGTTTTTCAAAGAAAGATTTTATTATACAAGGTTGAAGAGTCGATGCCCCCTCTTGAATTTACAAAGTCCTATATATATACGTAAAGGATTGAGGGTAATAATTAGAATGCGGGTGCTCATTGGGCCCCATCATCCACCCAAATTATTCCTTCTTATCTCTTTGCTGACTCACTAGGACACGTTACATCTTTACATAAAACTTTTCCTACTATTTACAAGATTTTTCTTGAAATAAATAAATACTAGCCTAACAAGACAAAGACTTTTCTAGCCTAAAAATACTACACTTTTCTTGAAATAAATACTAGCCTAACATGACAAACACTTTTCTTGAAAATTACTAGCCTAATAAGACTAAAATACTAGCCTAACAAGACTAAACTAAAATACTACATTTTTTGAAAATTACAAGACTTTTTACAAAAAACTCTTTTAGTCTTCATTTTGCTCTTTGTCTTCTTCTTCTTTGTCTTTTTCCATAGTAGGTGGAAGATAAACTTTAGGAATATCTTCTTTTTTGTTGCAATAATTGCAATAGTGCAAGTTGAATAAGTCCTTCAATTGTTGACATAATAGGTATTTTGTCTTCTCTGTCATCTACTTCGGATATGTCCTCAATGCATTAATTGATGGCGTAATTTCCCAATTTGCAAGGGTAGTAATCCATCTAGATAGTTCTTCTATGTCCTTTGTCGTCTTGGCATTTGAATAAATAATTGTACTGTATTTGCTGTTGTAGATCGATTTTCCTCCTTTTCCATAACTGTTTATTAACTCTTGAATAATAACTTTGATCATAATAGCTCTTTTGTTCTGTAGAAATTCTACATCAGGTTGTTCCATAGGCTCTTCACACATAATCGTTCTTGTCAGTCCTATCTTCACTGCTGTGATAGGATGGTATATTTCCTGTGGTGTTACTTCACAGGGTGCTGAATAAATCCGAATAAATATTAAATCTGCTTTGGTAATTCCCAAGTATTTCTTTACTACTTGATATAGTTCAAGGATATGTTGTAGATTATCTCCATTTTGCGTATATACCGCATGCAATAGTCCATAATTATACATAGTCTGTATGAGTTTTGGGTCTGTCTTGTTTAATGCTACTAATTTGTTATATCCCTTCAAAGGTTTGGTTTGCCATCCAATAAGTTTTTCTGGGTTATAGTCTGGTGATTGTATGTTCTTGTTTAGGTAGTTGGCAACTTGTATGAATTGGTTCAGGTAGTTGTTTATTTTTTGCACGAATTGATTTTGTGTATGTTTTTTGGTGATTTCACTGAAATTATTTGTCTGGAGGTTTGGTAATTTGTAAATAAAATCTGTTCTTTTAGGTATGGGTTGCTCTGGTCTAAGTTGGATATTGAAAGGTTTGAGTTTTTTGGCTTGGTGAGTTGTTACTTCTATCCCTTTTCCTTTATCTTTTTTGTGATATTTTTCTTGGCTAATTGTTATCTCTTTAAATTGTTGCAGGTCTATTTCTTGCTATTTTTGCCATCTTCCATATGGCTAATTCTGCTTTCCAGCTTTTCAATATTTTTCTCCATTCCTTTTAATTTTTGTAATATGTCTTGTAATAGATTTTGTACAATTTCCCCTTGTTCAGGTTGTACCTGTCCATCATAATAAAATCCTTCTTTATAAACTCATAGTTATCCCTGCATCATGTGTCTAGATAAAAAATCTGCAATAAAATTGTCTTTAGTACTGATTAGTTCAATATCAAAAATGAATAAAGATACTTGACATACTATATTTCTAATATTTCTGGTAGTAATTGATTGATTCTTTAAATCCTTTGTTAACCAAAATTTAACTTGGGTATTATCTGTTCTTAATATAAAATGTGTATGTGCAATATATATCTCATAGCATAATAATGCTTTTAATACGCTTAATAATTCCTTTCTAATTATTTCCCATTTTATTTCATTTTCTTTAAAAGTTCCTAAGTTGAATGATGTAATATGTTGTGTGTTATTTTCCATAGTTACATATGTTAACATACTTCCAAAAGCATAATCTGATGCATCTGCATAGATTATCCATTTTATTTTTTCATTTATTTCTGGGATTTGTAATTTGGATAATTTCTAACAGTATTCCTTTTCTTTTTTTAGGTTTTCTTTATCTTCTATAGTCCATTCAAATACTGTTGTTTTTGTTTTTAATTTCTTTTGTAGCGGTACTAATTTTTCACTTAAATAAGGTACATAATTTCTAATTTGATTTACTAATCCTAAAAAACTTTGTAATTGTTTCTTTTCTTTTAATTCTTCCATGTGTTCTACAATCTTTTTTAATACATGTTCTTGCATCTCTACGCCATTTCTATCTATCTTTATACCTAAAAATTCTATTTTATTCATTAATATTTCTGCTTTCTTTTCACTTAGAGCTATTCCTGCATCTTTTATTATTTTCTTAAATCTTTTTAATAATTTTATATGATCTTCCTTCGTTTTAGTGAATAATAATATATCATCTATATATACAATAATTCCATCTATATTTCCAAGATATTTATCCATAAATTTTTGAAAATATCCTGGGGAATTTTTAAACCAAAGGGTAATACATTCCATTCATAAAATTCGTTGGGTATTGAGAAAGCTGTTAAATGTCTATGTTCTTCTATTATTTAAATATGATAGAATCCTGATTTACAATCAAATTTACTGAACCACTCATAACCTTTAACTTTGTTTATATTACTGCTTTATTTGGTATTGGATAATTTAATATTTTTGTCTTTTTATATAAGTATTTATAGTCTATTACCATTCTAGATTTTCCTCTTTTTTGTTCACTGTGTTTCATTACTATGAATGCGGGACTACTATGTTTAGATTCACTAGATCTAATAAAATTTCCTTTTAATAATTCTGTTATATGTAATTAAAATTGAATCATATCCTCTTCAGTATATTTCATAGGTTTTTTATAAACTAAATCATCCTATTTTAGTAATCTAATAGGTATTTAGGTTTTGTGTTTTTGCTAATTTTGTAATGGGTCTTCAGTAAATATCTCTTTAAATTCGTTAGTTATTTCTTCTTCAATACTAATCTCACTTACTTGTAATTTATTGTCTTTACTTTTACAAGGTAGTGATTGTTTAATTTTACTATCTCCTTTAATCCAAGGTATTAGTTCACTTTCTTTTACCAAGGTTCTTTTAGCTATTATTTTCTGCTTGCAAGGGGTAGTTAATAATAAATAATTCCTTGTAATTGTAAAGGTTTCATAATTTTATAAGAATTTTTTATAACCTAATATTATATCATGAATTATTTCATCACATGGATATAATTCATTTAGTACTAGTTCTCTATCCCATATTTGTACTGTTATATTTATAGCTTTATGTCTGACTAGATTTCCTTCCTGGTTAAATCCAGCAATTATAATTGGATTTTTTAATTCCTTCCAATATTCTTCTGGTAATACTTTTCTTCTACATATATTAGTTCCAGCTCCTGTATCTATATATGCTGTATGATATCTACTGTTATATCCTTCACATTTTACTTTAATTAAGATATGTATTTCTTCGTGACTCATATACTTTCTTTTATTATATTTATAGTATTAATTGTTTCTCTTTTTATCTTAATTGTTATTGTATTATTTCTAATTCTGATTCTGTTAGATTCCATGGTTCTACCATATTTAACCATTTAATTCCTAGTATAATTTCTTGTTCATTATCCATTACTTCTAGATTTATGTTGAATAATAATCATTGTATTTCTATTAGGCTATTTATTTTTCCCATACTTGTTTCTTCTTGTTGTGTGATAAAATTAGTATATATGTGATTACTTTCTTCTATCTTATCAATCTCACTTATTAGTTATTCAGCTATATAATTTTCTCCTGCATTAGTAGCAATTAAGATTGGTACTAGTATTCTTATTCCATTTCTTATTATTCTTCCTTTTATATAATATTTGTTTTCTGAATATTCGTCTGATTTATTTTTCCTAATACTAGGTATTATGTTTAGATTCCTTCTACTTATACTTCTATTAAGAATATTTCTTCTTTGTTCTAAATTATAAGTTACTAATTCTAAGTCTTGGTTTTGGTTAGGTAGTATATATAATTATTCTTTCCTAGGTATTTTTGTTAGGATAAGTTCAAAGATTTTACTTATATATATTAATCCTTTTCTTTTATTTTTATTTATTCCTGGTCTATTGCTTAATACGGATAATTATTTTGCTTTGATAGTTAGTACTTTACTTCCTGGTAACATTTCTATTCCATTAATTTTCCAATAAATCGTCAATGCTTTGTCTATATTTTGTTCTGTCATACTTATATTAAAATCAGGTTTAAATAAGAATTTAGTTTTTTGGTATATTAGATTTCCTGTAAATTGTGTTAATATGGATTGTTCTATAGGATGAGTTATTCTATCATCTGCTAAATATATTTCTATTGGTGTATCTATACCTTCTTTAAAATGTGCATATAACATAATCTGTATTCCTCCAAAATAGCAATATCTTAGATCATGTTTATGTTTAATACTTTTAGTTTCTTCTTCAATTAGATGTTTAGATACTAAAGGCATCATTGTTTTTCCATTTAAATGTTTTATGTCTAATACAAATTCTTTTTTAGTGATTATATAATAATTTTGTTTTTTAATTTTTAAGGTTTTAATTCCAAAATTGATTTTTAAAAACTAAGTCTGGTGTAAGGTCTAATTCTTCTTTCCTAATTTTCTCATAAAAATTTTTATCAAATATTATCTATTGTTTCTCATAATCTATGTCTTGTGTATAGTTTATTATTATATCTTTATCACTTGTTTCTCCTATTTCAGTCTGTTTCATCTTCTTCTTCACTTGATATATCTGATTCAGTTATTTCATCTTCACTAGAAAAGTTGTCTGTATCTATTTCTTGCTTAACTATATCTATATCTGTTAATTCTTCATTATCTAACTGGATTTCTTTTATTTGTTTTTGTCTAGGTTCTTTGCATTCTGTGGATATGTGTCCTATTTTTTCACAATTATAACATTTACATATTTTAGGATTCTTTTTGAAGTAATTTCTATATTTTCTTTTATTTATATATCTTCGTTTTTTGTTATTTGTAAAATTCCTTAAATTATAATTTCTTCTAATGTATTTCTTATTTCTTTTCATATAGTGTTTTCTTATTTGTTTAGGATATTTTTTACTACATCCATATTTAATTGATTTATCGTTTGTACAACATAACTGTATATCTGATTGTAATAAATTTCTAATATTTGTCGCTTGAGTACATCTATCATTTATCCAAGTTCTTACATATTCTATCCTAGTTCCTAAGGTGTCTATTGATTTAGCTTCTATTTTATAGTCTTTAAATACTAATAAATTAGTTGGATATGGTAATTTATGTAGGAATAAGTCTAAGATCATAGGTTTTTCATTATTATTAAATCTTCCTTTATGAAAATAATTAATAAATTCACATACATATTCTTCATAGTAGCATAAATCACAAATAACTAAATTTAGTAGATTATTTCTTGCTTTTTCTATATTTTTACGAACCATTGAATTTTTCTGCTCCTGGCGTACTAAATTCGGTTGTAATTGATATTACAAATTTTTGAAGTATTTTACTTACATCTGTTGTAGGCTGTGCATTAGCATATGTAGCTGCATGTAATGCTTTTATGGGTAATTTTGTTTCTAAAATCGTTTTTCCTGTTTTTGCTGACCAATTTTTTATTTCTTTAGTTATATCTTTAGAGTAGTCTAAGTCTAAGAAAGAGTTAGTATTTTCTCCTGTAGATGTTTTTACTATTTTTGCTTTTCCTCTTATTAATCTTGATCCCCATATTTTATCATTCCTATGTTGTTTTGAATAATCTGTTTTTTCATAATAACTTCTTTTTTTATAACCTTTATCTCTTCCTGTTGCGAAGTTGTATAAAATCCTTTTCTATTTTCTAGGCTATCTGGTTTAGTCATATTTATATGATTTGTTATTATATCTTCATCTTTAATTGTATCTTTTAATTCATTAGTTTCTATATATAATTTATTTGTTTTCTTTATCAAGTTAGTATAGGTATCTGAACTGCTATCTTCGTCCATATTAATATCTGAATTATTTTCTATTTTATCTATAACTTCTACTACTATTTTCTTATCATCTTTTTCTTCTTCTGAGCTTATATATGTTGTTGTATCTGAATCTAATCTATTTTTAGATACTTCAGGGTCAGAATTTATTGTTTGTTTTTTCTTTTTAAATACATGTTTTTCTAATTTATTTTTACTCCTTTTTCCATTTTATCTAATTTTTCATAAATATCTTTCAGGGTTAACTTTTTCTTTCTCATATTCATTCTTTTAGTGATGCCATAACTAATTGTACTACTATCTTTATTATTACTATGTGATTCATTATTGTTTTCCTCATTATTTTCTCTGGTTAATCTTACTATTTGTTCTAAAGGTGATTCTATAGTGTTATCTTGTTTTTGCATAAGTCTATAATTATCATTTAGCTTAATAAATATTCTATTCAAATTTGACATTTCTTTTATTTAGTTATTTTCCATATATGTAATTTTTACATATTCTCCTCTTTTCATAACTCTTCTTTTATTTTCTCAGTAGTTATTGGTACTTTAATTGGCATCCATCCTAATCCTGGTATATTGACATAGCCAGTTTTATTTATAGGTTCTTTTTCTTTTTTATTATTTTCTTGTAATATTTTTAACTTTATGTTTTTAATTTCTGTTTCCATATTTTCTATCCTTTTTATTATTTCTTTTATCTGTTCTAATGTTACTTTATTTGATTCCAAAATATTATTATTTATTATTTCCATTTTATTATTTATTGCTTCCATTTTAACCATCACTTAGGTAATCTTCAGTAGATACTGAGGTAGTGGTGTCATCTATACGTTCCATATTTTCTATAATATTATATAGTATTTCTATATGTTCTTCTACTAATTTATCTTCACCTTTTTCATCCATAGTTAATTTTTCTAGAGTATATTTATAAACAATATCAATGAAAAATTTATATCATTTTCATCTCTGTATGATTTCTAAAATATTTATGAAATATTTCTTTAATCTTATGTTCTTTATTTTTGTCCTGTAGGTTAAGGAAACTAAATATACTTTGACAGTATGTAAAATAATCATTAGTTATTCCAATATGTCTAGGTCGGGTTCCTAAATATTTTCCAACTATTTGATGTATACCTAAATATTCTATTCCACACATTAAGTGCATTAAAAAATTTCCAAAGTTACTCTCTAATTGAGGTAAATAAAGAGTAGTTGCTAATCCAATTTGGAAAGTAATAGGATATGTTTCCATTAATTTTCTTGTAGTTTTAGCAAATTCTATGTCTCCAGTATAAACAAATACTTTATTGTAAGCATACAAACACGCATTTAAATCCATGTTAAAATAATTAATAAGGCAAAACTAAATCAAATTTTTCAATAAGGCAAGTTTTTAGGACTATAATGATAATATTAATATGATACTGAGGTTCTGATACCAAAAGGGAAGGGAACGGAATAACAGTGGGCTAAAGCTGACAATATCTGTAGCAGTAAGTCAAGCAGGTAGGGATCCCAAGCCAATTTAAGAACCACAACACCGCATAACGGCCACCTGCCTGGCGCGGACAAAGTGCACGGCTAGATCCACTTTAGCTTTCATTACTGGCGTTATTAAACCTTTAAACTAATGTTACACCGAACTCCCAATGTTCACAGGATCATTGTCATTTTAGTATTATTACTGCTTTCCTAAAACCTTGCCATAGAAAATTTAGCTTGTCATCGAATTGCATACCTTATTTTGCTCCATTAGTTCCGTAATTGATGCTAGATCTTTTGATATTTTTGAGAGAGTAAGAGTATATGAGAGAGAGTTTTTCAAAGAAAGATTTCATTATACAAGGTTGAAGAGTCAATGCCCCCTCTTGAATTTACAAAGTCTTATATATATAGGCAAAGGATTGAGGGTAATAATTAGAGTGCGGGTGCTCATTGGGCCCCATCATCCACCCAAATTATTCCTTCTTATCTCTTTGCTTACTCACTAGGACACGTTACATCTTTACATAAAACTTTGCCTACTATTTACAAGATTTTTCTTGAAATAAATAAATACTAGCCTAACAAGACAAAGACTTTTCTAGCCTAACAAGACTAGCCTAAAAATACTACACTTTTCTTCAAATAAATACTAGCCTAACATGACAAACACTTTTCTTGAAAAATACTAACCTAATAAGACTAAAATACTAGCCTAACAAGACTAAACTAAAATACTACATTTTTTGAAAATTACAAGACTTTTTACAAAAAACTATTTTAGTCTTCATTTTGCTCTTTGTCTTCTTCTTCTTGTCTTTTTCCATAGTAGGTGGAAGATAAACTTTAGGAATATCTTCTTTTTGGTTGCAATAATTGCAATGGTGTAAGTTGAATAAGTCCTTCAATTGTTTACATAATAGGTATTTTGTCTTCTCCGTCATCTGCTTCGGATATGTCCTCAATGCATTAGTTGTTGGCGTAATTTCCCAATTTGCAAGGGTAGTAATCAATGTAGGTAGTTCTTCTATGTCCTTTGTCGTCTTGGCATTTGAATAAATAATTGTACTATTTTTGCTGTGTAGATCCATTTTTCTCCTTCTTCATAACTGTTTATTAACTCTTGAATAATAACTTTGATCATAATAGCTCTTTTGTTCTGTAGAAATTCTACTATTTCATGAATAGTTAGGTCAGGTTGTTCCATAGGCTCTTCACACATAATCGTTCTTGTCATTCCTATCTTCACTGCTGTGCTAGGATGGTATATTTCCTGTGGTGCTACTTCACAGGCTGCTGAATAAATCCGAATAAATATTAAATCTGCTTTGGTAATTCCCAAGTATTTCTTTACTACTTGATATAGTTCAGGGATATGTTGTAGATTATCTCCATTTTGCGTATATACCGCATGCAATAGTCCACAATTATACATGATCTGTATGAGTTTTGGGTCTGTTTTGTTTAATGCTACTAATTTGTTATATCCCTTCAAAGGTTTGGTTTGCCATCCAATAAGTTTTTCTACGTAATAGTCTGGTGATTGTATGTTCTTGTTTAGGTAGTTGGCAACTTGTATGAATTAGTTAAGGTAGTTGTTTATTTTTTGCACGAATTGAGTTTGTGTAGGTTTTTTGGTGATTTCACTGTAAGTATTTGTCTGAGGTTTTGGTAATTGGTAAATAAAATCTGTTCTTTTAGGTATGGGTGGCTCTGGTCTAAGTTGGATATTAAAGCTTTGAGTTTTTTGGCTTGGTGAGTTCTATCCCTTTTCCTTTATCTTTTTTTTCATATTTTTCTTGGCTAATTGTTATCTCTTTAAATTCTTGCAGGTCTATTTCTTGCTCTTTTTTGCCATCTTCCATATGGTTAATTCTGCTTTCTAGCTTTTCAATATTTTTCTCCACTCCTTGTAATTTTTGTAATATGTCTTGT
>JAXGFW010000347.1:0-24892 GCA_034376525.1 Nicotiana benthamiana | reverse complement strand
GACACTCCTTTAAGAGTAGATATGAGTAAAAAGAATACGCTCAAGATTGCAACAACTTTCGACAAGAATTTGGCTCTCAAAATCTTATGTAATGAATATAAAATGATAAGCAATAAAGTATGCAAGCTTTAGCAATTGTATGATCAGTTGTTGTGTTTAGAAGACTGAATTGAAGCTGTATTTATAGTTGAAAACCCTTGTATTACCGTTGCCTAATTGCCAATTAAGAATTGCTGATTTTACTCTGTGACAATCGATTGTCAAATTACCACAATCGATTGTTTGCCAGATCTTCCAAAAATCAATCCCAGATTTTACGCATAACAATCGATTGTTTAAGAACTCACAATCGATTACTGGCAACGTTCAAAAAATCATTTCCACATTTTACTTAAAACAATCGATTGTCAGAAATCTACAATCGATTACTCAGCAACGTTCAAAAAATCTTTTCCAGATTTTAATTAAAACAATCGATTATAGGAAATCAATAATCGATTACCTGACGGTATTTGAAAACATTTTGGCAACGGTCAGTTATACAATCGATTATACTAAGTTGACAATCGATTATATATCAGTCTTGAAATATCAATTTAGACACTGCCTCTTGACAATCGATTGTCATAAGTTCACAATCGATTATTTAATAACTTTGAAAAAGTTTGGAAGACACTGTCTCTTCACAATCGATTGTCATTAGCTTCACAATCGATTGTTTTGAGCTTTGAAAAACTTTGATGGTCACTGCCTCATCACTATCGATTGTCATAAGGTTCACAATCGATTGTCATGCAGATTTGAAAAATCTGATGCTCACTGCCTTAACACAATCGATTGTCATAAGTTCACAATCGATTGTCAAGCAGCTGACTTAAACATAATCGATTATCATAAGTACATAATCGATTATCTTAGTCCAGATTTTAGAGGCATGTTTAAAAATTATTTTGACTACAGTAAATATGCATTATTTAAAATCATTTTGCTCTAAATTAAATATGCATGATTTGTTAAAAATATTTTTACGAGAGAATCCAAGTCTTGAGTTTAAGTTGTCGGATCAAGATCACAATTAAATACCGACTCATATAAAACTTAATCTCGATCTTTGTCTTGTGCTTGAATCTCGTTATATATCAATTTTGCGCTTGTGCTTGGACCTCGTCATATGTCAATTTTCGCATAGTTTGTCATTCATCAAAACCTACAAATATGAACACACGTTTAGTATAATGCCTTGAGAACGTGTTTCCAACAATTTCTCCCTTTTTGATAATGGCAAACTTTAAGCGGGATATGCATACGATTCAAGACAAGTAAAGATATGCAACAAGTATATAGATATGCAATTAGTTCCCCCTCAATATATGAATTCCCCCTCTTTTTATGCCGATAAGTATTGAGAGTGCATACCCGTTATCTTCCCCCTTTTGCCATTAGCAAAAAAATATAGAATAATTAAAAAAAAACTTGTTTATTTATTAAATCTGCAATTTCAGAAATAATAACGCAAATAGTGTCAAGACAATCGATTGTTGATACTGGATAATCGATTATATAAAAGAGAAATCGATTGTTCTGTGCGTCAAGCTTTATAATTCCCCCTGCCTTTAGGGCGATACCTGCAAAAATACGTTAGACGTCTCCAACGCTCAAGTTAGAAAACATGTGAAAGGGAAAATGCAATGCATGACTTAGATCAACGTGGAGTTAAGGATCCCGAGTTCACTACGAATTCGGAAGAAGGACTCTTTCTCTAAGGGCTTTGTAAAGATGTCGGCCAATTGATCTTTGGTTTCAACAAATTCAATTTCGACATCACCCTTGAGAACGTGATCTCTTATAAAATGATGTCTAATTTCAATGTGTTTTGTTCGCGAATGAAGAACGGGGTTCTTCGTCAAGCATATGGCACTAGTATTATCACATCTAAGAGGGATATGATCAAGACTTAGGCCATAGTCCAAGAGTTGTTGTTTCATCCAAAGGATTTGAGCGCAACAACTCCCCGCGGCTACATATTCAGCCTCGGTTGTGGACAACGCAACACTTACTTACTTCTTGCAAAACCAAGAAACGAGAGAGCTACCGAGCAAATGGCAAGTGCCACTAGTGCTCTTGCGGTCCAATTTGCATCCAGCAAAATCGGAATCGGAATAGCCAACAAGTTGGCATGAAGAACCTTTGGGATACCATAGACCCACATTTACAGTACCAACTCAATATCCGTTTTACCGCAGTTAGGTGAGACTCCTTCGGACACGATTGATAACGAGCGCATAAGCACACGCCAAACGTGATGTCCGGACGACTAGCAGTAAGACAAAGGAGAGATCCAATCATACCTCGATACTTTTTGGTGTCGACTTCCTTACCTTTCTCATCTTTGTCTAGATGATCGGATGTGCTCATGGGGGTTGCCATTGCTTTTGCATTGGTCATTTCAAATCGTTTCAGCAATTCTTTGCAATATTTCGCTTGGCAAATGAACGTACCTTCTTTCATTTGCTTTACTTGTAATCCCAAAAAGAATGTTAACTCACCCATCATAGACATCTCAAATTCTCTTGTCATTAAATCGGAAGATTCCTTGCACAAAACATTGTTAGTAGCACCAAATATAATATCATCCACATAGATTTGAACTAATAAAATATCATTGTTTTTATGCTTAACAAAAAGAGTGGTGTCAACTTTCCCCCTAATGAAATCATTTTCCAATAGAAATTTACTCAATCTTTCATACCAAGCTCGGGGAGCTTGTTTTAAACCATAAAGAGCCTTTTTGAGTTTGAAAACCTGATCGTGAGATTTAAAATCTTCAAAACCGGGGGGTTGTTCAACATAAACTTCTTCTTGAGTAACACCATTTAGAAAAGCACTTTTCACATCCATTTGATATAAATTGAAATTCATAGAAGAGGCAAAAGCAAGCAATAAACGAATAGCTTCTAATCTAGCTACGGGAGCATATGTTTCTTCATAGTCAATACCCTCTTCTTGATTATAGCCTTTTGCTACAAGCCTAGCTTTGTTCTAGTGATTACACCATTTTCATCTAGTTTGTTTCGAAAAATCCATTTCGTACCAATTATGGTATGATTTTCGGGTCTTGGCACCAAATCCCAAACGTCATTCCGTTTGAATTGGTTAAGCTCCTCTTGCATTGCCAAGGTCCAAAATTCATCCCCAATTGCTTCGGAGATGGTTGTTGGTTCAATTTGAGAAACAAAAGCAGTATGTCCTAAGGTGTTCTTAAGGGAGTTTCGGTACTTACCTTTTCTCCGACGTCACCAATTACCTGTTCGAGTGGGTGATCTTTGATTGTCCTCCACTCGTTAGGCATTTTCGTTTCTTTCTCCAATTGTGGCGTTTCCTCCATTGATTGTTCCAAGATTTCATCTTGAATTTCCTTAGGAGTTTCCTCTTGTACTTTGTCTTTTAAACTATTTAGAATACCTGCAAGATCAGAACAAGAATCCTTTCTCGCCAAGCGAGCATTATTTTCGGAAAACACAATATGAGGGGATTCCTCCACAGTTTGGGTTCTATTATTAAATACCCTATATGCTTTGCTACGTGAAGAATACCCAATAAAAATTCCCTCATCGGATTTGGCATCAAATTTTCCAAATTGATCTTTTCCATTGTTATGAATAAAAACTTTACAACTGAATACTCTAAAATGGGAGATATTTGGTTTCCTTCCCTTGTAGAGTTCATAAGGGGTTTTCATGAGTATTGGCCTTATGACTACTCTATTTAAAACGTAGCATGCGGTACTCACGGAATCCGCCCAAAAATGTTCGGGAATCTTAGCCTCTTCGAGCATGGTTCTAGCCATCTCTTCGAGACACCTATTTTTCCTTTACACCACCCCATTTTGTTGTGGTGTTCGTGGAGCGGAAAAGGTATACTCGATACCGAGTTCGTCACAAAAGTCCGCAAAGAGATTGTGATCAAACTCTCCCCCATGATCACGTCTAATTGAAGTGACGGTTGTTTCCTTTTCGTTTTGAACACGTTTAAGACAATATTTAAAATTCTGAATAGCATCACTTTTATGGGCAAGAGATAAAGTTCAAGTAAATATGGAATAATCATCAACAATAACAAAAGCATAATGATTTCTACCAAGACTTTCAATGCGAGATGGTCCAAACAAATCCATGTGAAGCAATTGCAATGGTCTAGTAGTTGAAACAATATTTTTCGATTTAAAAGATGCTTTTGTTTGCTTCCCTTTTTGACAAGAATCACAAATAGAGTCATTTTCAAATTTCAAATTTGGAAGACCAACAACTAAATTTTGTGAAACCAATTTGTTCAAAAGATGCATGTTGATGTGAGCTACTCTACGATGCCATAACCAAGAATCATCCTCTTTGCTCATTAAACAATTCACATATTCGGGTGAAGAATTTGCAAGATCAACCATATAAATGTTATCCATTCTAAAACCACGAAGGATAATTTTAATATCGCTACGTCTAAAAACTAAGCATTCATCCGAATCAAATAAAACAAGATTTCCCTTGTCACATAATTGACTTATGCTCAAGAGATTATGTTTTAAACCTTTCACAAGTAATATATGCTTAATGGAAGAAATTTCATCCTTACCGACCGATCCGATGCCGATAATCTTTCCTTTGTTGTTATCACCAAAAATAACACTTCCCCCTTCCTTGTGTTCTAGTTGAAGGAATTTGGATTCGTCTCCCGTCATGTGCTTGGAGCATCCACTATCAAGGTACCATAGTACACTTGATCCCTTCAAACATACCTACAAAACAGATTAATAAGTTTTAGGTACCCATGCCATTTTGGGTCCTTGGGGGTTAGGCAAATCATAGTGATGTGATTGAGTGTTATGTCTATGTCGTGTAAAACAAGCAGGAGCAATATGTCCAATTCGTCTACAATAATGACAAGTCACGTTAGGATTATGCATCCTTCTAGGTTGATAGTAATTGGACGGACGAAATTCATTTACTCTATTCTTGACAATATAACTATTGCGCAAATCATGAAAGTCATTTCTCCTACCATTTGTTCTAGGATATGCATCATTTCTAGAATAGTTGTTTCTAGGTTGGAAGTCATTTCTAGGTGTTCTAAAAGGTTCAAAATTCCTTCTAGTGTTTGGCCTAGAATGTGCATTATTTCTAGCATGATTATTTCTAGGTTGCGATTGATGAAAACCATTTCTAGGTTTGTTGTATCTAGGATGAACATTTGTTTTATTTATCCTAGGTTGAGCCTTAGGTGGTTGGGGGTTGGCTTCAACTTTCTTTTTAGGCTCGTTTCTAAAACCTATGCCATGCTTGGTCGACTTCAAATTAACAAGCACTTCATTCAAATTTTTATGAGAAGAGTTAAACTTATCTAAGGTGCCCTTAAGCCTTTCTACTTCATTTTTGAGATGCATGCAAGAAGTACAATTTCTAGAACTCTCGGGCTTGTCGGCGCTTCTCTTGCCAAAAAATTTGTTTTCCTCTTTCAACTTCTTATTTTCTAAAATCAGTTTTTCCAATTCCTTTTCTTTAAAAGAGAGTTGTTTTTGAAAATCTTTTTCTTTTAAAGAAGCATTTTCTTTTATACTCTTAACAGTTTTTGAAGCTTTAATAAATTCGCTATACAACTCATCAAAAGCATTTTGCATTTCTTCAAGGGAAAAGAAATTTTTTGAAGAAATTTGACATACCTCTTCTTTGTTGTCTTCTTGTGCCATAAGACAAAGATTTGCGGCTTCGTCTTCTTCTTCCTCATTTGACTCGTCACCGGAGTCGCCTCCCCAAGATATGTATGCTCGTTGCTTCTTGAAGGATTTCTTCTCCTTTTTAGCATTTGGGCAATTTGATTTAATGTGCCCGGTTTCTCCGCACTCATAGCACTTTATTTCATCTCCTTGATTTTTTCCCTTTCGTTCATACTCTTTTCGCATGAACTTTTGAAATCTCTTGATAACGAGTCCGAACTCGTTGTCTCCGTCCTCATCATTTTGAGGTTGGCTTGTGCTTGCCTTGAGAGCGATTCTTTGCTTCCTTTGATCATCAACAAGAGGGTTAAGTATAGTAGATTCATAAGTTTTAAGATTAATGCGTCGATGGTGACATTTGAAATGCCAATGGATTCTTGAATCGCGTCGGCCTTGGATCGCCATTCCGGAGTGAGACTTCGGAGAATTTTTCGGAGAAGTTCCTTATCCGTGAAGGTCTTCTTAAGACCATGTAAATCACTTACGATTTTTGAAAATTGTTCAAACATCTCATCGACCTTTTCGCCTTCCTTCATGTGAAACAATTCATATGCATGGGTTAGGAAATCAATTTTGGCTTCCCTTACCTGGTCCATACCTTCGTACGTAATTTCCAGCTTGTCCCACATTTGCTTCGCAGTTGTGCAACAAGATATCTTCCTGTAATCATCAGCATTTACAGCACCATATAATAAATTAATAGCTTTAGCATTATTTTGCACCTTTCGGATATCATCCGCATCGTATTCATCTTCGGACTTTGGGACCCATTCATTTTCAACCTTCTTGGTTGGAATTTGTTCTCAATTCATTATGACCTTCCAAAGATGAAAACTATTTGATTGTACAAATATTCTCATCCTCTCCTTCCAGTATGTATAATTTGTACCATCGAATAGCGGTGGTCGGGTGGAGCATTGTCCTTCACCTATTCCTGCAAAAGAATCACGAGTAGAAGCCATGGATGTTTCTCTCAAACGGTTAAGTCTTCAGAGAGTTGGGCCCCTATTCATTGTTGGATAATACGCTTAACGCTAGAGGGGGGGTGAATAGCGTTATAATAAAAATTAGCGTAAACTTGCGGAATTTAAAAATTGCAGGAAATAAATAAGTGCGATAAGTAAATAAATTAGAACAAACGCACCGATGTATCCAGGTTCACCACAACCCGTGGCTAGTCTAGTCCCCGAGATACTCTCTCGAGATTTCCACTAACTTGTTAAGCTTGCGGGTGCTCAACAAACCGTTACAACTTGAGGACACAAGCCTCAACAACCTTTGCTCGGAGATACAACACTCCAAGACTTCAACCAAGGAAACACAAGTTCCTTCTTACAACACAAGGGACTAACACTTCCCTTCAAGTGTACAAAAACACTTAGCACTCAAACAAGACACTCCTTTAAGAGTAGATATGAGTAAAAAGAATACGCTCAAGATTGCAACAACTTTCGACAAGAATTTGGCTCTCAAAATCTTATGTAATGAATATAAAATGATAAGCAATAAAGTATGCAAGCTTTAGCAATTGTATGATCAGTTGTTGTGTTTAGAAGACTGAATTGAAGCTGTATTTATAGTTGAAAACCCTTGTATTACCGTTGCCTAATTGCCAATTAAGAATTGCTGATTTTACTCTGTGACAATCGATTGTCAAATTACCACAATCGATTGTTTGCCAGATCTTCCAAAAATCAATCCCAGATTTTACGCATAACAATTGATTGTTTAAGACTCACAATCGATTACTGGCAACGTTCAAAAAATCATTTCCAGATTTTACTTAAAACAATCGATTGTCAGAAATCTACAATCGATTACTTAGCAACGTTCAAAAAATCTTTTCCAGATTTTAATTAAAACAATCGATTATAGGAAATCAATAATCGATTACCTGACGGTATTTGAAAACATTTTGGCAACGGTCAGTTATACAATCGATTATACTAAGTTGACAATCGATTATATATCAGTCTTGAAAAATCAATTTAGACACTGCCTCTTGACAATCGATTGTCATAAGTTCACAATCGATTATTTAATAACTTTGAAAAAGTTTGGAAGACACTGTCTCTTCACAATCGATTGTCATTAGCTTCACAATCGATTGTTTTGAGCTTCGAAAAACTTTGATGGTCACTGCCTCATCACTATCGATTGTCATAAGGTTCACAATCGATTGTCATGCAGATTTGAAAAATCTGATGCTCACTGCCTTAGCACAGTCGATTGTCATAAGTTCACAATCGATTGTCAAGCAGCTGACTTAAACATAATCGATTATCATAAGTACATAATCGATTATCTTAGTCCAGATTTTAGAGGCATGTTTAAAAATCATTTTGACTAAAGTAAATATGCATTATTTAAAATCATTTTGCTCTAAATTAAATATGCATGATTTGTTAAAAATATTTTTACGAGAGAAGCCAAGTCCTGAGTTTAAGTTGTCGGATCAAGATCACAATTAAATACCAACTCATATAAAACTTAATCTCAATCTTTGTCTTGTGCTTGAATCTCGTTATATATCAATTTTGCGCTTGTGCTTGGACCTCGTCATATGTCAATTTTCGCATAGTTTGTCATTCATCAAAACCTACAAATATGAACACACGTTTAGTATAATGCCTTGAGAACGTGTTTCCAACATTCAGGAGTTGCCACCGCCGAAGAGCAAGAAAGAGGTAATGAGTTTCCTGGGGAGACTCAACTATATCAGCCGGTTTAGCTCAATCTACCATCATCTGCTAACCTATCTTCAAGATGCTGGAAAAGGATGCCGCCACAAAATGGACCGATGAATGTCAAAAGGCTTTTGACATGATCAAGGAATACTTGTCTACGCCTCCGGTCCCGGTTCCGCCTGAGCCTGGGAGGACCTTATTGCTCTATCTCGCAGTTTTAGATGGAGCATTTGGTTGCGTCTTGGGACAACGTGATGAGACGGGGAGAAAGGAGCAAACTATTTACTACCTCAGCAAGAAATTTACCCTGTACGAGGCCCGGTATTCCTTGCTAGAACGCACCTGTTGTGCTTTAACTTAGATAGCTCAGAAGTTGAGGCATTATTTCTTTGCTTACACTATCTACCTTATATCAAGAATGGATCCACTAAATTATATTTTTCAGAAGCCCGTGCCCACCTTCAAGCTCGCCAAGTGGCAAATTTTATTGAGTGAATTCGACATTGTCTATGTCACCTAGAAGGCAGTTAAAGGATAGGCTTTGATAGATCATCTCGCAGAAAATCCTATGGAAGGGGAATACGAACCATTGAAAACATATTTTCCCGACGAGGAAGTAGCTTTCATATGAGAAGATATTGCAGAATACTATGATGGTTGGAGGATGTTTTCGGCGGAGCCGCAAATTTTAAAGGAGTTGGTATTGGAGCAGTCCTGGTATCAGAAACCAGCCAACATTTCCCGATATCAGCCAAGCTCAGGTTCCCGTGTACCAATAACATGGCCGAGTATGAAGCTTGCATCTTGGGGCTTAAACTGGCCATTGATATGAACATTCAGGAGCTGCTAGTGATCGGAGACTCAGACCTACTCATACACCAGGTTCGAGAAGAATGGGCAACCAAGAATTCCAAGATACTCCCTTATCTGCACCACATACAGGAATTGAGAAAGAGGTTCAGAAAAACGGAATCCTAGCATGTTCCAAGGATACATAATGAGTTTGCAGATGCGCTTGCCACTTTATCATCCATGATTAAGCATCCAGATACAAATTTCATCAACCCTATCCAGGTCAAGATTCATGACCAACCGGCATATTGTGCACATGTTGCGAAAAAAGCCGACGAAAACCCTGGTACCACGACATCAAAGAGTACATGACAACAGGCGAATATCCAGAGCTTGCTAATGCTACTAAGAAGCGCACGCTTTGAAGGTTGTCCAACAATTTCTTTCACATCGGAGGAATCCTGTATAGGAGGACTCCCGATTTGGGGCTATTAAGGTGTGTCGATGCGACAAAAGCAACCAAGTTATTGGAAGAAGTGCACTCAGGGACTTGTGGGACGCACATGAACGGTTTTGTTCTAGCAAAGAAGATACTCGGAACAGGGTATTTTTGGATTACTATGGAAACATATTGCATTCAGTATGTCTGGAAGTGTCACCGCTGTCAAATACATGTGGATATGATAAAGGCACCTCCGAACGAGCTCACTGCAACAAACTCATCATGGTCGTTCGCCGCTTGGGGAATGGATGTTATTGGACCAATCGAGCCTGCCGCATCAAATAGACACAGGTTCAGTCTAGTGGTAGTTGACTACTTTACTAAATGGGTTGAAGCATCATCATACAATGCAGTAACTAATAAAGTCGTGGCAGACTTCGTCTGAGATAGTGTTGTCTGTCAGTTCGGTGTTCTAGAGTCGATCATTACTGATAATGGTTCCAATCTCAATAGCGACTTGATGAAAGCGATGTGTGAAATTTTTAAAATCAGACACAAAAATTCTATAGCTTATAGACCTCAGATGAATGGAGTCGTGGAAGCAGCCAACAAGAACATCAAGAAAATACTAAGGAAAATGATCGAAAGGCATAAGCAGTGGCATGAGAAGTTGTCATTCGCTTTATTGGGTTATCGTACTACAGTTTGCACATCAACCGAGGCAACTCCTTACATGCTGGTTTACGGTATAAAGGCGGTAATTCTCGCTGAGGTAAAAATTTTGTCCTTGAGAATCATACAAGAAGCTGAGATAGATGACGCAGAATGGGTCAACGCTCGGTACGAGAAGTTAGCCCTTATAGATGGAAAGAGAATGAACAATGTCTGTCACGGTCAGTTATATCAGAATAGAATGTCCAAAGCCTTCAACAAGAGAGTTCGACCAAAGAAGTTTACACCAGGGCAGCTGGTGTTGAAGAAGATATTTCCACATCAAGATAAAGCCAAAGGGAAGTTCTCTCCCAACTGGCAGGGTACGTACATGGTTCACCGGGTTGTAACTAGAGGAGCCCTTATTCTTTCAAAAATAGACGGAGAAGTTTGGCCAAAACCGATCAACTCAGATGCAGTGAAGAGATACTACATTTAGTCATTATGCTTTCTTTATGATGTAATTTGAACTACGCTTAACCTGATTCTCGTTTAAGAGTGGATATGTAGGAAGCCCTATGGGTTTGGTCACATATTTAATAAAATTCCATCCCCCCCCCCGAATTTGGAGCTGGGGCAGAATTTCTAGGAGGACCCTCAAAATTCCGAAGTCAGCTTGTTAGTTTCCGCACCAGCATCAACCCAGTAAACTGGGGCAGAATTTTGAGGAGGACCCTCAAAATTCCGAGTTAATCCACTCTCAGCTATTCAGCGCCACCATCAACAGCGCCAGCCCAGTAAACTGGGGCAGAATTTTGAGGAGAACCCTCAAAATTCCAGAGCTAGCAAGGTTGTCGTGCTTGAACCGCGTTGCAGTTGTTGGTTCATCATAACACAAAACTATCTTTTTTTTCTACTTACATATATATACACTTGCATCGTGTTTGCCAAAATTTGCATAAAATCATTTGGATCACTGTCGTTCAGCAACGCTACCCCAAATGGTACAAGACGTCACAGGTCGAGGGATACAAACTAACTCCCATTTACAGAACTCACGATTTTTCTTTGGATGCAGGAATTCAGGATACAAATGGGCGAGGCATGTGCCTCAAAGAACTGAAACTCCCGAAATGACTACTCATGTCACAAAGTTTACTAGCTAAACCATATACTTCCCTAGCAGTCACGATGTCACAATCATCTACCAGCTAAGAACACGCTACTATCTTCTCCTTTATATTTCTGCATTGCATAAGGCTATTCTCTGCCTTCCAAGGTTAAGCTCTACCTCCATCTTGCATTAAGGCTATTTATAGCCTTTCGAGACTAAGCTCTGTCTCCATCTGTATTTTTGCATTGCATAAGGCTATTTTCTGCCTTCCGAGGCTAAGCTCTGCCTCCATCTTGCATAAGCCTATTCTCTGCCTTCTGAGGTTAAGCTCTACCTCCATCCTGCATAAGGCTATTTTCTACCTTTTGAGACTAAGCTCTGTCTCCATCTTGCATTTTCCTTAAGGCTACTCTCTTTCTTCCGGGGCTAAGCTCTGCCTCCATCTGGCATAAGGCTATCTTCCGCCTTTCGAGGTTAAGCTCTACCTCCTTTATTTTGCTTGGCTGACATATCGCCACCCTGTTTCATTTGGCTAAAACATCGCCACCCTGCATTTTAAACTCTCGCTTTGGCTGAAACATCGCCACGCTTGCATCCATTCGGCTGAAAGATTGCCACATTTTCATGGGCTGAAATATCACCAACTTATTCAAAGGCGTCATAGTTCAGAGGCACCATCTGTTTAGCCCGAGAACACAATTTCATGGCCTGCGAATCTTTACTCTTATGCTCTTCATAGCCCAGACGTCATAGTCTGAGGATTCCATCCTAATCGTCCGAAGACAACATTCATGGTCCAATGGGAACTTGCATCAAGCTTAAATTATGCAATATGTACACACATCAGTCATTTGCAGGTACATCGGCTGGCACGGCCGTCTCAGCGGGAGCAATCCCGCTCCAGTTCTCCGCAGCTCATCCGATATCTGAACCCTTGCAAAATCTCAAACCTCGTTGCGTCCGCCTCTTCCAAAATTTTCATTGGCATATTCTATCAATGGATCCTAATCTACATACGACCCGATTCTTGTAAAACCAGGGATATGTAGGAATCTCAGAAGTCATAGCGCAGTCGAAATTCTCCTACAATCGTCATTTTCGGTCAAAATTGCCCACCTTATCTTTACCTGACAACTTTTCATCCTCATCGGGTAAAGAGGGGCAGCTGTTGATACCCAATTTTTCCCTATGTATATTTTTGTACCCAAAATACTTTCAAAATAACATGTAGATGCATATATAAGCATTCACAAAAGGTTTGGTAATTTTCTACATTTTTTAAAGTATTTAAAACAAATTTACTACTTATTTTGTACTATAAAATCTAATATTTACTCTCAAATCTTATTATTTTGATAAATGATTTATTTTATTCTCTCATCTGCATATAAATATAATTTATATAATTTTTTACAAAATTTTACAAAGCCATTAAATATTTCTAAATAAAATTGCATTATATTGCAATTTTTGCCTATTTCTCAATTTAATAAGTATTTCAAGTACAAAATCATTCCAAATATTTTTTAATTATTTCTAAACATATTTTATTATCTCAGTATTTTTATTGGATTTTTATATATTTTTTTACTAATTTAATAAAATTAAATTGAGAAAAATGACTATTTAAATTATAGCCCTTTTTGTCTTTCAATCTTAACCCAAATTGAAGCCCAAATCAGCTCTAATTTTAATCCCCAATTGCCCGACCCAAATCCAAAGACACCCGACTCAAACCCACATAAATCTAACCCGCCCGGACCCCCTTCTAATACTGGCCGTTGATCTTACAGATCAACGAACCAAAATCCACTTACCAAACTTAAATCCTAAATGACCCCTAAGCCCTAATCATTTCTTCCAAACCCCCCGCCTTCACTCTCAAATGCTCTCTAAATCTCTCAAACCCTGAATCGCCTCCGGCTCTTCTCACCGGCATTTATGGTCGTCCAAGACCTGAAGCTCCATTATTAGTTCATTCGTCACCTCTCCTGGCCTTTGGGTTCGAAGATCGGAACCTTATTGCAAAGATGACTAGACCAGAGGTCCTTCGATGTGTTTTCACATCCGTGTCCGGCCCTTTCTCCGACAAGCCTTGAAGCCTGAGCCCTTTGCCGACTCCGACAATCCCTTCCAGGCTTTGCTCACCATTTAGAGATCTTTCTATGAAAACCCTAATGTTCGAGATTCTTTATCATTTTTCTCTGTGTTTATCTTACGATCTTCTCTGAGCTCTAATTATTTTCTAAAATATTTTAGTATCTCTCATCCTTTCTTCGCCTATTTGTGTTTTAAAAAATATTCGTCTTTTAGACCTAGGGTTTTCTATGACTTATCTGATTTCTTTGAGCTCGTTGTTTATTTTGCTGCTGTGTGTTCTTCTCCATGATTCTGAACATTTTTCTACTATGGCTCTGAAGTGTTTCGCTACTGATTATCTCTCTAGGGTTTTCAGTTAATGTGCTCTGTGTTCTTCTTTAGGCTGTTCTACTTTTGTTCATCCTCATCTATGTTATTTTCTTATGCTCCGATATGCAGTGGAAACCCTAGCTTAAAAAGGGTTTCTTTCTATATTTTCTATGTGTAACCCTAGCCGCATATGGTTGCTTTCTTATGCTTTACTACATGTTACTCTAATTGCTTCTAGTCTATACCCGTTCAAACCTATGCATATTTTATAGTACTACTTTCCCCCTTTCCCTAAAACCCTAATTGATTTTTTTGTACAACTGTTTGATTCTCTAATTGCTCCCCGTTTTCTGACTAATTTCGAATGCAAGTAGTATCTTGACTCCTTGATTTCCTAGGTGATTACTTGCCTTATGTGTTTACCAGTGTGATTTTCAAAATTTATTGCATATACTTACCATATGTTATGTGATTAATACTTGATTTTCTTCCCAAAATTAGACCAGGGATTATTTATTTCCATCCGGTTCCTTAATTGAAGGGGTTCCCTTCTCCTTAATTGATACTGATTGATATTGCTGAATATTTTTTTGCCTTATTGCTGCATCCTTTCAAAACATAAATAGGCCTTCTCTTTTTTCTCACTACACACACTAAAACACGACTTCTCTCTATTCTTACTCACTGAAAACTCTCTTCTCTGTTACTTGCTCTCTTTGTCTAAGAATTAGCCGACTGAAAGCCAAGGCTAATTATAAGGTTTCTCATTGCTTTGTTACTCAAGTGCGCAAGTGGTAAGCTCCTAATTTCAATTATCAACCTACAACTATCTGTTTACTCCACCCTGTTCTTTGCCTGTTATGCTTTCAGTTCAAATTCAACATGTTTAATCCTAGTTGTTTCCCTTTGTCTGTTATGAGTATATCAGTTAAACTTTATGTTAATTCCCTCTCCCTTGTCTGTTTGTTTACTTCAGTTTGAGTTTTTTTAGCATGTTTAATCCCTTTCCCTTGACCCCTTGTCTGCTATGTTTAAGTTCAATATGTCAATCCATTTCCCTCTCCCTTGTCTGTTTGTTTACTTCAGTTTGAGTTTTTTTAGCATGTTTAATGCCTTTCCCTTGTACCCTAGTCTGTTATGTTTAAGTTCAATATGTCAATCCCTTTCCCTCTCCTTTGTATGTTTGTTTACTTCAGTTTGAGTTTTTAGCATGTTTAATCCCTTTCCCTTGTTCCCCTGTCTGTTATGTTTAAGTTCAATATGTCAATCCATTTCCCTTTCCCTTGTCTGTTTGTTTACTTCAGTTTAAGCTTTAGTATGTATAATCCCCATTCCCCATCCCTTATCTTATGTGTTTGAGCCTTGACAAAGGCCTGTTGGTGTCCTAATCACCAAACAAACCCTTGGCTGACTTGATTACAAGTCTGCTCTTGTTTGATAGCCTTTGTAAGTGGTTAGGGGTGTGCCAACTTCATTCCATAGGCTAGGTATGGCCACCTCCTACAATGGTCTTCCTCTAATCTATCACTTTTACACTTATTCTTAGTGCTTTAAGTCCTAATTCCCCTTAGTAAGCCATGCTTAGGGGACCCTAGAGTCTCCTCTGAACTTAGATGCTTTGGGGCTAGTAATTCCACGGTTGCACTACTCAAAAGAGAAAAGCCTCGGACCTTGGGAGCTCGGATCTGGTAAAAGGCATATGTTGGACACTAAAGTTGCTTCGAGACTCCTTAGGCATGTTATAGCTGCTGATGTATTTAACTTTTATTTCTTTTAATGTTCTTTTCCTTTTATGCCCATATTTGTAATAATTTGTAATAAAAGAACTCGGGGGTATAGTAAAAGGGATATGGGGAGGGATTTACTTTCTAGCATTCATTAGAGACCATGCCTATAGGTTTGCATTACTTCAAAATTAGTATGGATACCATGCCTATAGTTTTATCATTATTACATCAACATTATATAGAAAACATGCCTATATGGGTTTTACCTTTCTTGCATCAATATCACATAGAAATCATGTTTAGAGGCTTATTTTTTGCATCAGTTAGAAACCATGTCTTAGGGCCTTACTTTATTGCATCCATACATATCGTTATCATGTCCATTTTACACTGTTGCGTCGATACCATGTAGATACCATGTCTACAGGCTTTTCATTATTGCCTCGACTTCATAATAGAAATCGTGCCTATAGGGTGCATTCTTACAGTCTCATATAGAAATCATGTTCATAGGTTTGCATTTTAATCTCGCCTAGAAAGAATGCCTATAGGAACTATATAAACGCTAGGCAAGACAGTAGGTCGTCTAAAAGCAGTAATTAAAGGGTTAATAAGTATGTTATAAGTCCAGACTCGCCTAATGATTCAAACGTTTTGGTTCAACTTGTCCTAAATCTGTTTACTCTGAAACGAGCCCAGGTCTGCCCCCTTTCGTAATGCTCTGAATCTGTAAACCGCTTTAAATACTAAATTTGTGCTTTCAGTCGTTTGTCTGTTTGAGTTTAAATGCTCCAAGATCTTTTAAACTTCTTTTCTCGTGTCTCCCTTTTTACTCAAATCAGTGCAGCTAACTTATAAGGCCTTTTCTAAACTAGTCTGCAACTTTATATCTTTTAAACAGACCTTTGTCTGAAGCTTCGTTTTCTTTTAAATCAATTGATTTTCTAAATCTGTCAACTCCTAAAACGGGCCCAGGGAGCTCCAGCAGATATTCTATCCAACTCTTATGTGTTAAACTAATCTGCCCGCTCTTCTAACCTATTTTAAAAGACCAAATTAGTAATTGAAGTCATGCTAAACTATTTGCTGTATGTTACGGGGTTTAATTGTGCCTTTAACTGTTTATTTGCATACCTCTTATATGCTACTTGTTTTTTACTGCCGCTTTTTTACCTTTGAAAACTCCATATATATATATATATATATATATATATATATATATATATATATATATATATATATATATATATATATATATATATATATATATATATATATATATATATTCTATCTCTCTCTTCCCCCTTCTTAGGATTAGAAGTCCTAATACCCCAGGATTAACAGGTTGGGACGAGTATTAGCATGCAATAAGTAAACGATACCAACACGTTTAAATACCTAAACGTGGTGGGAATGGTAGAATATGGAGATAATGACAATGCGATAATATCATAAAGCGACCCCTCTTTGGGAATATGTGCGGGATATTGTATCGAATGATTCATATTATAGTTAAACCTAGGACCCTCCTTTCTCTTATTTGCTTTATTTCAATGCTTTCATATGGTAATGCTTTCCTCAAATTAATCCTTTCTTTTAAACTTATGTCTCTCCTTCTTCTTTTAAAACTCTCAAGTTATGTGAATGTTATATATGTGCACCTTATTTGCCTATTTGCTTCATCTTCTATTAAAGTCACGATTAACACAGCCGGGAACCACACTAGTGGATCTTGAGGGGTGCCTAACACCTTCCCCTCGAGATAATCTCAAACCCTTACCCAAACTCTGGTTTTCTTTAAAAAATGCTCTTTTCATCTCAAAGTGTCCTAATACACTATAATCATTAGGTGGCGACTCTTCAAATTCCATAACCCAACTCCCAAACGGGAATGAGAGTTGTTTTGCCTATAATATCGTAAACCCGATTTTAGCTTCTTTAAGTAGTTGAAAAAGGGGGGGCGTCGACATGTATGCCACCGACACTCCAACGGTTTAAAAAAACATCATCACAACTAATTTTATTTTCCATTAATTTGAACTTTATTCCCTTGAATTTTAAATATGATTATTCCTTAAAATGGTAGAGGAAATAATAGGGTTAAGAACTTAGGGTAAAGAAAAGGGTATATAGAATAAGGGTAAAAAAAATTAAAAAATTAGTTTTTTAGTATATCTATAATCGAAGAGGACAAAATCGAAATTGAAATCGATATTCGATAAGGAAAATTTCGGATTACTGATATTGATAAATCGATAACAAATAATCGATTCAATTTATGGATAAATATGTTCGAATGCACGCCCCTAAGCCACAGCTAGTAAATAGGCCAATTGATCTTTCTTTCTTTCTACATGTGTTTTGTTTCATGTACTTTAAAAAATAAAATAAAATAAAATAAAATTACACACTACACATTTCCAAATTCCGAGAGACACTGCCCCGAAAGTCTCAGCACAGTTTTCCTCTTTTAAATTCCCCGCCAAGCTACTACTCGCAGAGTTGCAGCGGCAGCTCACAATCTCTGAACTTGGCTTCCTCCTGTTCTTCGACAAATCAGCAACTCTTTCTCAAATCTCTACTTCCTTTTCTGTTGCTCCCTGATTCTTGCTTGGCAACATCGAAGTAAAACTTCTGATACTTGTTTGACATTTCATTTATGTAGTTAGGGTTTTTATTTTAAAGCATTTTCACTATTGCTTTCATGTTACTTCTATAATTTTCAATTATTAGATCATATAAATGGCGTTGTAAAAAGATTTTACATTATCGGTGGATTTTAACCTGTGATAGCAGTTTAATTACCTATTTTACTGTGTTACTAATAATTAATGCTTATCAAAACATTCAACTAAAATTTAGGCTTGGTTGTGTGAATATTGACTCAATTTTCAGTTCCTTTTTCATTGCTGTTGCTGCAGGTTAAGAGATAATCTTCAGTCAAATGGACGATTCAAGGTAACAGAAAGAATGAAGGAAAAATAATATAATGCCTGTTAAGTAGTTTATCTGTTAATTAGAACATATGAAATTAAAATTTCACTAATTTCAAGTTGAATTGATCAGCTTGTTTTATACATGCATGGTTTCTATGTTTATGATATTTTAGATTTTAGTGTTACTTTGAAATTGTAGAAATTTATTGAAGTCTCCAATAGATGCAATAAGAATATAACTGGAAATTTTCTCAGGGAAGAGGAAATTGATACGGTTAAGATCCTGGTTGCTACAGACTGTCACTTAGGCTATATGGAGAAGGATGAAATACGTAGGCATGATTCATTTCAGGCATTTGAAGAGATATGTTCGATTGCGGAGAAAAAACAGGCAAAAATAATTTCTCTTCTTCATTTGGCTTTTACAAATTTGCTTGCATCTCTTGGTGGAAATAATATGCCATTCCCCAGTTATTTATTCTTATATTTTTGTGCCAATTATCTATGATCCATCTAGAAAAAAGGGGGTGAAAACTAAGTATGAGATTTTGTTGGAATCTAGTAAATATTTGAGTTTCATTGACTTTCAGTTTGGCTCCAGGTGGACTTTGTGCTTCTCGGTGGTGATCTATTTCATGAGAATAAGCCTTCCAGGTCAACACTGGTGAAAGCCATTGAGATTCTCCGTCGTTATTGTCTCAATGATCGACCTGTGCAATTCCAAGTTGTTAGTGACCAGACAGTGAACTTTGCTAACATGTAATAACTATTTATCTGAACTTTGCTAACATGTAATAACTATTTATCTGAACTTTGCTAACTTGTAATTATTATTTTTCCTCTTATTTTCATGCTTTAGTAGCGTTCCATAAATTCCTCCAATGCCTCTTTCGTCTTTTCTTTTTGTGTTTCCTTTCCGTTTGATAAGTATGAAAAATCCATATATCATTTATCTTTTAATGGGAAGGGAAATTTCTGTTCTCCCTTCTGAAAATTGACACCTCATTTGTGGAAATTGAAAATTTTGAAATAATAATCTTATGCTCGGCTTGCTCCCCCTTTTGTATGTTCTACGAGAGGATGTCTTTTCCTGCAAAGTTAGTTTATCTGAAAATTTGCTTTACAATTAACTCTTCCCTATAAATTCATTTACATTTACTTCTTTGTTAATATAAATATTTCTGTTATTCTTAATCTTCTGTGGATCTTATTCAGGTTTGGTCATGTAAATTATGAAGATCCTCACTTTAATGTGGGGTTGCCTGTTTTTAGCATTCATGGCAATCATGATGATCCAGCTGGTGTGGTATGGATTCTATGAAAGTTGCTTTGTTATTATTCTATTCATTGACCAGCAAGACTATTTTTGATCATACCGCTGCTGGTCTTCAATGCGATTGTGTTAAAATTAAGTAAGAACCAATTAATTTTGCCAGGAAGATGGCTTGAGCTATTCATCCTCCTTCGCAGGGGAAACAATGTATAGCTGACAAGCAAGATGTTAAATTTGTGCAAAAATGAATAAGAATATATAAATCAACAAGAGGCAATAACTACAGAAAAGGAATTTGTTTATCCTTGTCTAATAGTTTCTATCTTTTCATTTGTTTAAGGTGGACAGTATCTATGAGCATCAGCTACTTCTAATGCAGGAAATGGATTTGTTGAATTGTTACTATGGGAAGAACTTAGGTCCTTGAAAGCTACTTGTCAGTAGCTTATGTAGAATAAAGAGATACTTCATTTTGAATGGCTAACCTTTTTCTTTTCAGTCTAATTTTCATTAGGGTGCTTCAGATTTTACATGTTGTCTTCCATAGAGCAATTTGGGTTTTGACCCCTGGAAGTGGTTTTGTCCTGGCTTTGACACCACCTCTCACACTGATTCTACATGTATTTTTTTCTAATTCTTAATTGAATGTGTCATTAAGAAAATTGTGAAGGCTTAAAAGAAAAGCTCTAATTGGATTTGGAGAAATGATAAATAGGTGCATGGAGAAGTGTCAAAGTGGTGACTTTGTATTATATAATATTTACTGAAGTTTTTTAAAACGAAATTGAACTATGTTTTGGGATGGAGTAAAACATGAAGGTGGGTATTCAATTTTGCTCGCAAGGTTCAGAATAGATTATTTGGAGATTGGACCTGTCTGCATCTTTGTGTTGATGAACTTAAACAACTCTTAATTTGCTGCTTTCAAGATAAAGCTAATGTTAGGCTGACGCCAACATTATTTATTGGACTAGCATTTCAAAATTATTCTTATGAATCAATGAGCCAGAATACTTTATTGAAAATGTTGAGTTACCATCTTCTTTCTTACATGCTGATATGGAGTTAATGTTGTCCACTTATGTTACAGGATAACCTATCTGCCGTTGATATCCTTTCCGCATGCAATCTTGTTAACTATTTTGGTAAAATGGATCTTGGTGGTTCTGGTGTTGGGCAGATTGCTCTCTACCCTATCCTTATCAGGAAGGTCTGCTTGTGGATATCTTTAATAAATGGCTGACGAATTTGAAGCGTGATTTTATTTCTAACTACATGCATTGCAGGGTTCAACATCAGTAGCTCTTTATGGTCTAGGGAATATCAGGGATGAACGCTTGAATAGAATGTTTCAGGTATTGTTTCTAGTTCCTTTTTCAGATCTGTCTGGCTGCTTGACAAAAAACAGGTTCTAATTGTGTTCCTTTTGGTACTTGAAGACACCACATGCTGTGCAATGGATGCGACCTGAGGCTCAGGAAAGGTGTCAAGTTTCGGACTGGTTCAACATTTTGGTACTTCACCAAAACAGGTTGGTTAAGATACTGCCAGATGATAATAACTGAAAATCTCCTCTCTTAACATTTTTAAGATCTGCGCTAAGTTTTAGTAGAACAATTGAAAATTTAGTTTGAGTAATAATGTTCCTCTCGTTTCTTGCCACATTTTCCAGAGTAAAGACAAATCCGAAAAATGCAATAAATGAGCATTTCCTGCCTCGCTTTCTGGATTTTATTGTGTGGGGTCATGAACATGAATGTTTAGTGGACCCTCAGGTACTACTAATTCTGAAGCTTCTTGGTTTCTGTCCTCGCCTTTTAAATTACTTCCCTTCATGTGAAGTAGGTTCAGTTGAAGCTTATCTTTATTACAGGAGGTCCCGGGTATGGGTTTTCACATTACTCAGCCAGGTTCTTCTGTTGCAACATCACTGATTGAGGGTGAATCAAAACAAAAACATGTACTCCTCTTGGAGATTAAGGTTGTGCTTTATGAATTCCATCTTTAAATCTTCTTTATTTTGTTGGTCATGCTTTTATATTTGAGTAATAGTTTCTACTTTACATAGGGAAATCAATATCGCCCAACAAAGATACCTCTGAACTCAGTGCGACCTTTTGAATATACTGAGGTAGCTTCTTTTATCCACCACAACCTCTATACTGAGGTAGCTTGTTTTCATAACTACGTCCCTACACAAATGATTTATTTTAAATTTATTTTCAAATGGGGCGCCGAGGGTCGAATGGAAACAGCCTCTCTACCCTTTCGAGTAGGGGTAAGGCTCGTCTACATATTACCCTCCCCAGACCCCACCTGGTGGGAATATACTGGGTAGTTGTTGTTGTTGTTGTTGTTGTTGTTGTTATTTTCAAATGGTGCATGGTACAGGTAGTGCTGAAGGATGAACCTGATATTGATCCTAATGATCATAGCTCGATTCTTGAACATTTGGATAGCGTAGTATGTCTACTCTCCATCTTTCAATCCTTTGTGTTTGTTCAGGATATCATATGATAAACCTTTTGTACATTTGTTAATTTCTGTTGCTTTAGTTGAGAAGTTTATGACTGTGATTGCTTTTGAACGACTTCTAATTGTGATAGGTCAGGAAGTTGATAGAAAGATCTAATCAAAAGGCTAATAAATCAGTTGTAAAGCTCCCCTTAGTTCGAGTAAAGGTGGTTTTAATATGCATCGTGTTTCACTTTGTATTCATTGCCCTTCTCCCTTTTTAGTTGCAGTGCCAAAATTGATGTTCCTTTTTGGATGACCGATCTGACAGGTAGACTACTCTGGGTTTATGACTATAAATCCTCAAAGGTTTGGACAAAAATATGTGGGGAAGGTACTTCTTATACTAACTGCTAGATCAGGGTTCTATTTAATCCCTTTTTAGCAGTCCTGGCCTCTCTCTTTAGTGAAATGCATACAACACTGGTCATGACATTTTCAAATTCATAGGTTGCCAATCCGCAGGATATTCTCATTTTCTCAAAATTATCAAAGAAGGCCGGCAAGGAAGGTAATTTACGGTTTTCTTGGAATGAAGAATCTTCTTACATTTCTTCGCCATGCGAGTCTAGGCCACCAGGCTGGCCCTTTCCATGGCTTTTCATGGATTACTGGATTTTCGGTTTCACAATTTACTGGTTTAGTGCTGCCAAAGTGACCGCGTGATCACTCTGTAGGCAATGACAGTCTGATTCTTGCTCATAAGTCATAACTTGACCTAATCTAATTCATTTATCTCATGAAGACTCTGCACTTCTTGGGTTTGATACTCTATAGAGATTGAATCTCAAGCTATCCATAGTAGACTGTCATAAGATTGTCTCCAATTTATCACGAAGGAAACTTATACCATCTATGTACTGTTGAATCATATAATGTCGCACTTGGGTGTATAAGGGCATCTTATGGGGTTTAAAAGGTCTTAGACTACTCCATCCATGGCATTAGTTTTTTGGGTGGGATGTTGAAATTCTTCATGCATACAACCAAACAGATTATATGGGCCGTTATAAGCTTCTACATTCAAATTTCCCCCCCTACTTTTTCAGAGAACAAAGAGTATCTTGTGACTTGAATGTTTCCCGTTGCTTAATATAACAATAGACACTTTTGAACTTTCATATCAGTGTTTATTCCAAGTTGAACTGAAATATTCATTTTATCCAGACTGAGTGTTTCAGTTCCTCTAGAAGATTGGTATAGAAGAATAACTTATCGTTGCTCCAGATGCTTTCACCATTCTGGCTTTTTAATTTTTTTTACCATCTGCATTGCAGATTCGTACTTATAATGCTAAAAGATAATTCATCCATGATCCATCATTTTGGATACCTTGATTCTCCTTATATCCTAGCTTCTCTAGATTTTTATTTCTATTTTAATGATATTGTAATATACACAATTTTTTATCATCCCACATTTATTAACATTTTTTTATTTCTTGTAGCTAAATTTGATGATTCTGAGCGGCTTCGCCCTGAAGAATTGAATCAGCAAAACATTGAAGCTTTAGTTGCTGAGAGCAATTTGGTGGGTATCTAGTCAAGTTTGAAAGCTTTTCTCATTCTGATGTCCCCGATCACCTGTTAAATAGTTCAATGTTTGAGTTTTCATTACTATATATTCAAAACAGTAGCATATAATGTTTTAATATTTCGAGTTCCAGAGTTTTCTTTGGTTCCTCTATGCTGTGGGAAAACTAAGTTTCGTAAACGTGAACGAGAACGTGCTCTTGGCAGCACACTTAAGTTTCAGTAGGACATCTTTTTAGATTATCCTGGACCTTTTCTTTCTTTGACCACCCTCTTTTACCCCCTCTCTTCACCCTCTTCTAGTCTACTAAATGGGGTTTTCCTTGTTTACTACATAATATATCCAACTAGTGCTTAAAGAACAAGCATGTATCTAACCGTAAAACATTTTGACTCTCGCAAGTAGTGTATAATCAGAAGATTTGGCAAGAGCAAGCACAAGTGGAATGCATCTTGATGCTGAAAATAGTACATCAAAGTCCTCATTTGTTTTTCAATATTTTGGAGCTATCTAATAATGATTTTATGCTACAGAAAATGGAGGTACTTCCAGTCAGCGATCTGGATGTTGCGCTGCACAATTTTGTTAACAAGGACGACAAAATGGCTTTTTATTCTTGTGTACAATACAACCTTGAGGAAACTCGAGTGAGTATGTCATTTTGTTATGCGGTAGTCACTGTAATTAGGGATGTTGCTATATTCCATTTTTTCCTAACTCCTACATATATGTTACTTTAATTGTGCGGCACTAAGTTTGAAATATTTCTTAACAGAATAAAATAGCTCGTGATTCAGATGCAGTGAAATTCGAAGAAGATGATATAATTTTAAAAGTTGGAGAATGCTTAGAGGTAATAATTTTATATCTTTCACCTTGAGACCACCTCTGACGAGGTATATGCTATTTTTGTAGTGGTGAGGAATGATAATTCGGACTCTGTTAAGTAGTCCATGCATCAAGATTCCCCTTAAAGAAGAGCTTGTACCTTCTCTATTCTCTTCCCTTTTTACTTTGGTTCACAGTTTCAAATGGGGAAAGATAAGTTGG
>JAXGFW010000346.1:0-25000 GCA_034376525.1 Nicotiana benthamiana | reverse complement strand
ATGCAAGGAATGTCGGATACGATCATACCAGCACAAACGCACCGGATCCCATCAGAACTCCGAAGATAAGCGTGCTTGGGCGAGAGTAGTACTAGGATGGGTGACCCCCTGGGAAGTCCCCGTGTTGCATCCCTCTTTTTGGCAAAATTAATATCTTATGTCTGTAATAAATCGGCGGTAGATATAATAAGTGTATATGGGAATTTAGAGTGCAAGGAATGTCGGATGCAATCATACCAGCACTAACGCACCGGATCCCATCAGAACTCCGTAGTTATGCGTGCTTGGGAGAGAGTAGTACTAGTATGGGTGACCCCCTGGGAAGTCCTCGTGTTGCATCCCTCTTTTTGGCTTAACACCGTTGCACTTGACATGTCACTACGCCTCTGCCTCGAAGGCGGCATCCGTAATACGGTTTAGTTGCGACGTCGCCGTTCCATGCGGCCTAGTGCGATAGGCATGCCGAGCCCTCTAATTGTGATATTATCGGCGAGCGCGGCTTGTTGTTATTGGTCAACGCTTTTACTCGAAAAAATACGAAAGATCAAAAGAGGAATGTTGCGTAAAACGGATAAATGAGCGTAAATGTACGTCATTATAAGGTTTTACACTTTGGGACCAAACTCGGAAGGAGGAAAGGTAATAAGGGAATTTAGAATGCAAGGAATGTCGGGTGCGATCATACTAGCACTGACGCATCGGATCCCATCAGAACTCCGAAGTTAAGCGTGCTTGGGCGAGAGTAGTACAAGGATGGGTGACCCCTTTGGAAGTCCTAGTGTTGCATCCTTCTTTTTGGCAAAATTAATATCTTATTTCTGTATTAAATCGGCGGTAGATATAATAAGTATATATGGGAATTTAGAGTGCAAGGAATGTCGGATGCGATCATACCAGCACTAACGCACCGGATCCCATCAGAACTCCAAAGTTATGCGTGCTTGGGCGAGAGTAGTACTAGGATGGGTGACCCCCTGGGAAGTCCTCGTGTTGCATCCCTCTTTTTGGCTTAACACCGTTGCACTTGACATGTCACTACGCCTCTGCCTCGAAGGCGGCATCCGTAATACGGCCTAGTTGCGATGTCGCCGTTCCATGCGGCCTAGTGCGATAGGCATGCCGAGCCCTCTAATTGTGATATTATCGGCGAGCGCGGCTTGTTGTTATTGTTCAACGCTTTTCCCGCGAAAATACATAAGATCAAAAGAGGAATGTCGCGTAAAACGGATAAATGAGCGTAAATGTACGTCGTTTTGAGGTTTTACACTTTGGGACCAAAATCGGAAGGAGGATAGGTAATAATGGAAATTAGAATGCAAGGAATGTCGGATGCGATCATACCACCACTAACGCACCGGATCCCATCAAAACTCCGAAGTTAAGCGTGCTTGGGCAAGAGTAGTACTAGGATGGGTGACCCCCTGGGAAGTCCTCGTGTTGCATCCCTCTTTTTGGCAAATTTAATATCTTATTTCTGTAATAAATCGGCGGTAGATATAATAAGTTTATATGGGAATTTAGAGTGGAAGGAATGTCGGATGCGATCATACCAGCACTAACGCACCGGATCCCATCAGAACTCCGAAGATAAGCGCGCTTGGGCGAGAGTAGTACTAGGATGGGTGACCCCCTGGGAAGTCCTCGTGTTGCATCCCTCTTTTTGGCTTAACACTATTGCACTTGACATGTCACTACGCCTCTGCCTCGAAGGCGGCATCCGTAATACGGTCTAGTTGCGATGTCGCCGTTCCATGCGGCCTAGTGCGATAGGCATGCCGAGCCCTCTAATTGTGATATTATCGGCGAGCGCGGCTTGTTGTTATTGGTCAACGCTTTTGCCCGCGAAAATACATAAGATCAAAAGAGGAATGTCGCGTATAACGGATAAATGAGCGTAAATGTACGTCGTTTTGAGGTTTTTCACTTTGGGACCAAAATCGGAAGGAGGAAAGGTAATAATGGAATTTAGAATGCAAGGAATGTCGGATGCGATCATACCAGCACTAACGCACTGGATCCCATCAGAACTCCGAAGTTAAGCGAGCTTGGGCGAGAGAAGTACTAGGATGGGTGACCCCCTGGGAAGTTCTCGTGTTGCATCCCTCTTTTTGGCAAAATTATTATCTTACCTCTGTAATAAATCGGCTGTAGATATAATAAGTTTATATGAGAAATTAGAATGCAAGGAATGTCGGATGCGATAATACCAGTACTAACGCACCGGATCCCATCAGAACTCCGAAGATAAGCGTGCTTGGCGAGAGTAGTACTAGGATGGGTGACCCCCTGGGAAGTCCCCGTGTTGCAACCCTCTTTTTGGCAAAATTAATATCTTATGTCTGTAATAAATCGGCTGTAGATATTATAAGTGTATATGGGAATTTAGAGTGCAAGGAATGTCGGATGCGATCATACCAGCACTAATGCACCGGATCCCATCAGAAGTGCGAAGTTAAGCGTGCTTAGGCGAGAGCAGTACTAGGATGGGTGACCCCCTGGGAAGTCCTCGTGTTGCATCCCTCTTTCTGGCTTAACACCGTTGCACTTGACATCTCACTACGCCTCTGCCTCGAAGGCGGCATCCGTAATACGGTCTAGTTGGGATATCGCCGTTCCATGCGGCCTAGTGCGATAGGCATGCCGAGCCCTCTAATTGTGATATTATCGGCGAGCGCGGCTTGTTGTTATTGGTCAACGCTTTTGCTCGCAAAAATACGTAAGATCAAAAGAGGAATGTCGTGTAAAACGGATAAATGAGCGTAAATGTACGTCGTTTTAAGGTTTTACACTTTGGGACCAAAAATCGGAAGGAGGAATGGTAATTAGGGAATTTAGAATGCAAGGAATGTCGGGTGCGATCATACCAGCACTGATGCATCGGATCCCAATAGAACTCCGAAGTTAAGCGTGCTTGGGCGAGAGTAGTACCAGGATGGGTGACCCCTTATGAAGTCCTAGTGTTGCATCCTTCTTTTTTGAAAAATTAATATCTTATTTCTGTATTAAATCGGCGGTAGATAATGTCGGATGCGATCATACCAGCACTAACGCATCGGATCTCATCAGAACTCTGAAGTTAAGCGTGCTTTGGCGAGAGTAGTACTAGGATAGGTGAGCCCCTGGGAAGTCCTCGTGTTGCATCCCTCTTTTTGGCTTAACACTGTTGCACTTGACATGTCACTACGCCTCTGCCTCAAAGGCGGCATCCGTAATACGGTCTACTTGCGATGTCGCCGTTCCATGCGGCCTAGTGCGATAGGCATGACGAGCCCTCTAATTGTGATATTATTGGCGAGCGCGGCTTGTTGTTATTGGTCAACACTTTTGCCCGCGAAAATACATAAGATCAAAAGAGGAATGTCGCGTAAAACGGACAAATGAGCGTAAATGTACGTCGATTTAAGGTTTTACACTTTGGGACCAAAATCGGTAGGAGAAAAGGTAATAATGGAAATTGAATGCAAGGAATGTCGGATGCGATCATACCAGCACTAACGCACTGGATCCCATCAGAACTCTGAAGCTAAGCGTGCTTGGGCGAGAGTAGTACTTGGATGGGTGACCCCCTGGGAAGTCCTCGTGTTGCATCGCTCTTTATGGCTTAACACCGTTGCACTTGACATGTCACTATGCCTCTGCCTCGAAGGCGGCATCCATAATACGGTCTAGTTGCGATGTCGCCGTTCCATGCGGCCTAGTGCGATAGGCATGCCGAGCCCTCAAATTGTGAAATTATCGGAGAGCGCGGCTTGTTGTTATTGGTCAACGCTTTTGCCCGCGAAAATACATAAGATCAAAAGAGTAATGTCGCGTATAACAGATAAATGAGCGTAAATGTACGTCGTTTTGAGGTTTTACACTTTGGGACAAAAATCAGAAGGTGGAAAGGTAATAATGGAAATTTGAATGCAACGAATGACGGATGCGATCATACCAACACTAACGCACCGGATCCCATCAAATCTTCGAAGTTATGCGTGCTTGGGCGAGAGTAGTACTAGGATGAGTGACCCCTTGGGAAGTCCCCGCGTTGCATCCCTCTTTTTGGCTTAACACCGTTGCAATTGACATGTCACTACGCCTCTGCCTCGAAGGCGGCATCCGTAATACGATCTAGTTTCGCTGTCGCCGTTCCATGCGGCCTAGTGCGATAGGCATGCCGAGCCCTCTAATTGTGATATTATCGACGAGCGCGGCTTGTTCTTATTGGTCAACCCTTTTGCCCGCGAAAATACATAAGATCAGAAGAGGAATGTCGCGAAAACGGATAAATGAGCGTAAATATACGTCTTTTTGAGGTTTTACACTTTGGGACCAAAATCGGAAGGAGGAAAGGTAATAATGGAAATTAGAATGCAAGGAATGTCGGATGCGATCATACCTGTACAAATGCACCGGATCCCATCAGAACTCCGAAGTTAAGCGCGCTTGGGCAAGAGTAGTACTAGGATTGGTGACCCCCTGGGAGGTCCTCGTATTGCATCCCTGTTTTTGGCAAAATTAATATCATATTTCTGTAATAAATCGGTGGTAGATATAATAAGTTTATATGGGAATTTAGAGTGCAAGGAATGTCGGATGCAATCATACCAGCACTAACGCACCGGATCCTATCAGAACTGCGAAGTTAAGCGTGCTTGGGCGAGAGTAGTACTCGGATGGGTGACCCCCCTGGGAAGTCCTCGTGTTGCATCCCTCTTTTTGGCAAAATTAATATCTTATTTCTATAATAAATCGGCGGTAGATATAACAAGTTAATATGGGAATTTAGATTGCAAGGAATGTCGGATGCGATCATACCAGCACTAACGCACCGGATCCCATTAGAATTCCGAAGTTAAGCGTACTTGGGCGAGAGTAGTACTAGGATGGGTGACCCCCTGGAAAGTCGTCGTGTTGCATCCCTCTTTATGGCTTAACACCGTTGCACTTGACGTGTCACTACGCCTTTGCCTCGAAGGCGGCATCCGAAATACGGTCTAGTTGCGATGTCGCCGTTCCATGCGGCCTAGTGCGATAGGCATGCCGAGCCCTCAAATTGTGAAATTTTCATAGAGCGCGGCTTGTTGTTATTGGTCAACGCTTTTGCCCGTGAAAATACATAAGATCAAAAGAGTAATGTCGCGTAAAACGGATAAATGAGCGTAAATGTACGTCGTTTTGAGGTTTTACACTTTGGGACAAAAATCGGAAGGAGGAAAGGTAATAATGGAAATTTGAGTGCAAGGAATGATGGATGCGATCATACTAGCACTAACGCACCGGATCCCATCAGATCTTCGAAGTTATGCATGCTTGGGCGAGAGTAGTACTAGGATGGGTGACCCCCTGGGAAGTCCTCTCGTTGCATCCCTCTTTTTGGCTTAACACGTTGCACTTGACATGTCACTACGCCTCTACCTCGAAGGCGGCATCCGTAATACGATCTAGTTGCACTGTCGCCGTTCCATGCGGCCTAGTGCGATAGGAATGCCGAGCCCTCTAATTGTGATATTATGGGCGAGCGCGGCTTCTTGTTATTGGTCAACGCTTTTGCCCGCGAAAATACATAAGATCAAAAGAGGAATGTCGCGTAAAACGGAGAAATGAGCGTAAATGTACGTCGTTTTGAGGTTTTACACATTGGGACAAAAATCGGAAGAAGGAAAGGTAATAATGGAAATTAGAATGCAAGGAATGTCGGATGCGATCATACCTGTACCAATGCACCGGATCCCATCTAAACTCCGAAGTTAAGCGCGCTTGGGCGAGAGTAGTACTAGGATTGGTGACCCCCTGGGAGGTCCTCGTGTTGCATCCCTGTTTTTGGAAAAATTAATATCTTATTTCTGTAATAAATCGGCGGTAGATATAATAAGTTTATATGGGAATTTAGAGTGCAAGGAATGTCGGTTGCGATCATACCAGCACTAACGCACCGGATCCCATCAGAACTCCGAAGTGAAGCGTGCTTGGGCGAGAGTAGTACTAGCATGGGTGACCCCCTGGGAAGTCCTAGTGTTGCATCCCTCTTTTTGGCAAAATTAATATCTTATTTCTGTAATAAATCGGCGGTAGATATAATAAGTTTATATGGGAATGTAGAATGCAAGGAATGTCGGATGCAATCATACCAGCACTAATGCACCGGATCCCATCAGAAGTGCGAAGTTAAGCGTGCTTAGGCGAGAGCAGTACTAGGATGGGTGACCCCTTGGGAAGTCCTCGTGTTGCATCCCTCTTTATGGCTTACACCGTTGCACTTGACATGTCACTACGCCTCTGCCTCGAAGGCGGCATCCGTAATACGGTCTAGTTGCGATGTCGCCGTTCGATGCGTCCTAGCGTGATAGGCATGCCGAGCCCTCAAATTGTGAAATTATCGGAGAGCGCAGCTTGTTGTTATTGGTCAACGCTTTTGCCCGCGTAAATACATAAGATCAAAAGAGTAATGTCTCGTAAAACGGATAAATGAGCGTAAATGTACGTCGTTTTGAGGTTTTACACTTTGGGACAAAAATCGGAAAGAGGAGAGGTAATAATGGAAATTTGAATGCAAGGAATGACGGATGCGATCATACCAGCACTAACGCACCGGATCCCATCAGATCTTCGAAGTTATGCGTGCTTGGGCGAGAATAGTACTAGGATGGGTGACCCCTTGGGAAATCCTCTTGTTGCATCCCTCTTTTTGGCTTAACACGTTGCAATTGACATGTCACTACGCCTCTGCCTCGAAGGCGGCATCCGTAATACGATCTAGTTGCGATGTCGCCGTTCCATGCGGCCTAGTGCGATAGTCATGCCGAGCCCTCTAATTGTGATATTATTGGCGAGCGTGGCTTATTGTTATTGGTCAACGCTTTTGCCCGCGAAAATACATAAGATCAAAAGAGGAATGTCGCGTGAACGAAGAAATGAGCGTAAATGTACGTCGTTTTGAGGTTTTAAACTTTGGGACAAAAATTGGAAGGAGGAAAGGTAATAATGGAAATTAGAATGCAAGGAATGTCAGATGCGATCATACCTGTACCAATGAACCGGATCCCATCGGAACTCCGAAGTTAAGCGCGCTTGGGCGAGAATAGTACTAGGATTGGTGACCCCCTGGGAGGTCCTCGTGTTGCATCCCTGTTTTTGGCAAAATTAATATCTTATTTCTATAATAAATCGGCGGTAGATGTAATAAGTTTATATGGGAATTTAGAGTGCAAGGAATGTCGGATGCGATCATACCAGCACTAACGCACCGGATCCCATCAGAACTCCGAAGTGAAGCGTGCTTGGGCGAGAGTAGTACTAGGATGGGTGACCCCCTGGGAAGTCCTAGTGTTGCATCCCTCTTTTTGGAAAAATTAATATCTTATTTCTGTAATAAATCGGCGGTAGATATAATAAGTTTATATGGGAATTTAGATTGCAAGGAATGTCGGATGCGATCATACCAGCACTAACGCACCGGATCCCATTAGAATTCCGAAGTTAAGCGTACTTGGGCGAGAGTAGTACTAGGATGGGTGACCCCCTGGAAAGTCGTCGTGTTGCATCCCTCTTTATGGCTTAACACCGTTGCACTTGACGTGTCACTACGCCTCTGCCTCGAAGGCGGCATCCGAAATACGGTCTAGTTGCGATGTCGCCGTTCCATGCGGCCTAGTGCGATAGGCATGCCGAGCCCTCAAATTGTGAAATTTTCATAGAGCGCGGCTTGTTGTTATTGGTCAACGCTTTTGCCCGTGAAAATACATAACATCAAAAGAGTAATCTCGCGTAAAACGGATAAATGAGCGTAAATGTACGTCGTTTTGAGGTTTTACACTTTGGGACAAAAATCGGAAGGAGGAAAGGTAATAATGGAAATTTGAGTGCAAGGAATGATGGATGCGATCATACTAGCACTAACGCACCGGTTCCCATCAGATCTTCGAAGTTATGCGTGCTTGGGCGAGAGTAGTACTAGGGTGGGTGACCCCCTGGGAAGTCCTCTCGTTGCATCCCTCTTTTTGGCTTAACACGTTGGACTTGACATGTCACTACGCCTCTGCCTCGAAGGCGGCATCCGTAATACGATCTAGTTGCACTGTCGCCGTTCCATGCGGCCTAGTGCGATAGGCATGCCGAGCCCTCTAATTGTGATATTATGGGCGAGCGCGGCTTGTTGTTATTGGTCAACGCTTTTGCCCGCGAAAATACATAAGATCAAAAGAGGAATGTCGCGTGAACGAAGAAATGAGCGTAAATGTACGTCGTTTTGAGGTTTTAAACTTTGGGACAAAAATTGGAAGGAGGAAAGGGAATAATGGAAATTAGAATGCAAGGAATGTCAGATGCGATCATACCTGTACCAATGAACCGGATCCCATCGGAACTCCGAAGTTAAGCGCGCTTGGGCGAGAATAGTACTAGGATTGGTGACCCCCTGGGAGGTCCTCGTGTTGCATCCCTGTTTTTGGCAAAATTAATATCTTATTTCTATAATAAATCGGCGGTAGATATAATAAGTTTATATGGGAATTTAGAGTGCAAGGAATGTCGGATGCGATCATACCAGCACTAACGCACCGGATCCCATCAGAACTCCGAAGTGAAGCGTGCTTGGGCGAGAGTAGTACTAGGATGGGTGACCCCCTGGGAAGTCCTAGTGTTGCATCCCTCTTTTTGGCAAAATTAATATCTTATTTCTGTAATAAATCGGCGGTAGATATAATAAGTTTATATGGGAATTTAGATTGCAAGGAATGTCGGATGCAATCATACCAGCACTAATGCACCGGATCCCATCAGAAGTGCGAAGTTAAGCGTGCTTAGGCGAGAGCAGTACTAGGATGGGTGACCCCCTGGGAAGTCCTCGTGTTGCATCCCTCTTTATGGCTTAACACCGTTGCACTTGACATGTCACTACGCCTCTGCCTCGAAGGCGGCATCCGTAATACGCTCTAGTTGCGATGTCGCCGTTTGATGCGTCCTAGCGCGATAGGCATGCCGAGCCCTCAAATTGTGAAATTATCGAAGAGCGCGGCTTGTTTTTATTGGTCAACGCTTTTGCCCGCGAAAATACATAAGATCAAAAGAGTAATCTCGCGTAAAACGGATCAATGAGCGTAAATGTACGTCGTTTTGAGGTTTTACACTTTGGGATAAAAATCGGAAGGAGGAAAGGTAATAATGGAAATTTGAAAGCAAGGAATGACGGATGCGATCATACTAGCACTAACGCACCGGATCCCATCAGATCTTCGAAGTTATGCGTGCTTGGGCGAGAGTAGTACTAGGATGGGTGACCCCCTGGGAAGTCCTCTCGTTGCACCCCTCTTTTTGGCTTGACACGTTGCACTTGACATATCACTACGCCTCTGCCTTGAAGGTGGCATCCGTAAAACGATCTAGTTGCACTGTCGCTGTTCCATGCGGCCTAGTGCGATAGGCATGCCGAGTCCTCTAATTGTGATATTATCGGCGAGCGCGGCTTGTTGTTATTGGTCAACGCTTTTGCCCGCGAAAATACATAAGATCAAAAGAGGAATGTCGCGTAAAACGGATAAATGAGCGTAAATGTACGTCGTTTTGAGGTTTTACACTTTGGGACCAAAATCGGAAGGAGGAAAGGTAATAATGGAAATTAGAATGCAAGGAATATCAAATGCGATCATACCTTTACCAATGCACCGGATCCCCTCAGAACTCCGAAGTTAAGCGCGCTTGGGCGAGAGTAGTACTAGGATTGGTGACCCCCTAGGAGGTCCTCGTGTTGCATCCCTCTTTTTGGCAAAATTAATATCTTATTTCTGTAATAAATCGGCGGTAGATATAATAAGTTGATATGGGAATTTAGAGTGCAAGGAATGTCGGATGCGATCATACCAGCACTAACGTACCGGATCCCATTAGAACTCCGAAGTGAAGCGTGCTTGGGCGAGAGTAGTACTAGGATGGGTGAACCACTGTGAAGTCCTAGTGTTAAATCCCTCTTTTTGGCAAAATTAATATCTTATTTCTGTAATAAATCGGCGGTAGATATAATAAATTTATATGGGAATTTAGATTGCAAGGAATGTCGGATGCAATCATACCAGCACTAACGCACCGGATCCCATCAGAACTGCGAAGTTAAGCGTGCTTAGGCGAGAGCAGTACTAGGATGGGTGACCCCCTGGGAAGTCCTCGTGTTGCATCCCTCTTTATGGCTTAACACCGTTGCACTTGACATGTCACTACGCCTCTGCCTCGAAGGCGGCATCCGTAATACGGTCTAGTTGCGATGTCGCCGTTCCATGCGTCCTAGCGCGATAGGCATGCCGAGGCCTCAAATTGTGAAATTATCGGAGAGCGCAGCTTGTTGTTATTGGTCAACGCTTTTGCCCGCGAAAATACATAAGATCAAAAGAGTAATGTCTCGTAAAACGGATAAATGAGCGTAAATGTACGTCGTTTTGAGGTTTTACACTTTGGGACAAAAATCGGAAAGAGGAGAGGTAATAATGGAAATTTGAATGCAAGGATTGACGGATGCGATCATACCAGCACTAACGCACCGGATCCCATCAGATCTTCGAAGTTATGCGTGCTTGGGCGAGAATAGTACTAGGATGGGTGACCCCTTGGGAAATCCTCTTGTTGCATCCCTCTTTTTGGCTTAACACGTTGCACTTGACATGTCACTACGCCTCTGCCTCGAAGGCGGCATCCGTAATACGATCTAGTTGCGATGTCGCCGTTCCATGCGGCCTAGTGCGATAGTCATGCCGAGCCCTCTAATTGTGATATTATTGGCGAGCGTGGCTTATTGTTATTGGTCAACGCTTTTGCCCGCGAAAATACATAAGATCAAAAGAGTAATGTCGCGTAAAACGGATAAATGAGCGTAAATATACGTCGTTTTGAGGTTTTACACATTGGGACCAAAATCGGAAGGAGGAAAGGTAATAATGGAAATTAGAAGGCAAGGAATGTCGGATGCGATCATACCTGTACTAATGCACCAGATCCCATCAGAACTCCGAAGTTAAGCGCGCTTGGGCGACAGTAGTACTAGGATTGGTGATCCCCTGGGAAGTCCTCGTGTTGCATCCCTCTTTTGGCAAAATTAATATCTTACTTCTGTAATAAATCGCCGGTCGATATAATAACTTGATAAGGGAATTTAGAATGCAAGGAATGTCGGATGCGATCATACCAGCACTAACGCACCGGATCCCATCAGAACTACGAAGATAAGCGTGCTTGGGCGAGAGTAGTACTAGGATGAGTGACCCCTTGGGAAGTCCTCGTGTTGTATCCCTCTTTTTGGCAAAATTAATATCTTCTGTCTGTAATAATTTGGCGGTAGAAATAATAAGTTTATATGGGAATTTACAGTGCAAGGAATGTCGGATGCGATCATACCAGCACTAACGCACCAGATCCCATCAGAACTCTGAAGTTAAGCGCGCTTGGGCGAGAGTAGTACTAGGATGGGTGACCCCCTGGGAAGTCCTCGTGTTGCATCCCTCTTTTTGGCTTAACACCGTTGCACTTGACATGTCACTACGCCTCTGCCTCGAAGGCGGCATCCGTAATACGGTCTAGTTGTGATGTCGCCGTTCCATGCGGCCTAGTGCGATAGGCATGCCGAGCCCTCTAATTGTAATATTATCGGCGAGCGCGGCTTGTTAATATTGGTCAACGCTTTTCCCGTGAAAATACATAAGATCAAAAGAGGAATGTCGCGTAAAACGGATAAATGAGCGTAAATGTACGTCGTTTTGAGGTTTTACTTTGGGACCGAAATCGGAAGGAGGATAGGTAATAATGGAAATTAGAATGCAAGGAATGTCGGATGCGATCATAACAGCACTAATGCACCGGATCCCATCAGAACTCTGAAGTTAAGCGTTCTTGCGCGAGAATAGTACTAGGATGGGTGATCCCCTGGGAAGTCCTCGTGTTGCATCCCTCTTTTTGGCTTAACACCGTTGCACTTGACATGTCACTACGCCTCTGCCTCGAAGGCGGCATTCGTAATACGGTCTAGTTGCGATGTCGCCGTTCAATGCGGCCTAGTGAGATAGGCATGCCGAGCCCTCTAATTGTGATATTATCGGCGAGCGCGGCTTATTGTTGTTGGTCAACGCTTTTGCCCGTGAAAATACATAAGATCAAAAGAGGAATGTCACGTAAAACGGATAAATGAGCGTAAATGTACGTCGTTTTATGGTTTTACACTTTGGGACCAAAATAGGAAGGAGGAAAGGTAATAATGGAAATTAGAATTCAAGGAATGTCGGATGCGATCATACCAGCACAAACGCACCGGATCCCATCAGAACTCCAAAGTTAAGCGTGCTTGGGCGAGAGTAGTACTAAGATGGGTGACCACCTGGGAAGTCCTCGTGTTGCATCCGTCTTTTTAGCAAAATTAATATCTTATTTCTGTAATAAATCGGCGGTAGATATAACAAGTTAATATGGGAATTTAGAGTGCAAGGAATGTCGGATGCGATCATACCAGCACTAGCGCACCGGATCCCATTAGATCTTCGAAGTTAAGCGTGCTTGGGCGAGAGTAGTACTAGGATGGGTGACCCCCTAGGAAGTCCTCGTATTGCATCCCTCTTTATGGATTAACACCGTTCCACTTGACATGTCACTACCCCTCTGCCTCGAAGGCGGCATCCGTAATATGATCTAGTTGTGATGTCGCCGTTCCATGCGGCCTAGTGCAATAGGCATGCCGAGCCCTCTAATTGTGATACTATTGGCGAGCGCGGCTTGTTTTTATTGGGCAACGCTTTTGCCCGCGGAAATACATAAGATCAAAAGAGGAATGTCACGTAAAACGGATAAATGAGCGTAAATGTATGTCGTTTTGAGGTTTTACACATTGGGACTAAAATCGGAAGGAGGAGAGGTAATAATGGAAACTAGAATGCAAGGAATGTCGGATGCGATCATAACAGCACTAACTCGTCGGATCCCATCAGAACTCTGAAGTTAAGCGTTCTTGCGCGAGAATAGTACTAGGATGGGTAATCCCCTGGGAAGTCCTCGTGTTGCATCCCTCTTTTTGGTAAAATAAATATCTTTTTACTGTAATAAATCGTCGGTAGATATAATAAGTTTATATGGGAATTTAGAATGCAAGGAATGTCAGATGCGATCATACCAGCACTAACGCACCGGATCCCATCAGAACTCCGAAGTTAAGCGTGCTTGGGAGAGAGTAGTACTAGGATGGGTGACCCCATGGGAAGTCCTCGTGTTGCATCCCTCTTTATGGCTTAACACCGTTGCACTTGACATGTCACTACGCCTCATCCTCGAAGGCGGCATCCGTAATACGGTCTAGTTGCGATGTTGCCGTTCCATGCGGCCTAGTGTGATAGACATGCCGAGCCCTCTAATTGTGATATTACCGGAGAGCGCGGCTTGTTGTTATTGGTCAACGCTTTTGCCCGCGAAAATACATAAGATCAAAAGTGTAATGTCGCTAAAAACGGATAAATGAGCATAAATGTATGTCGTTTTGAGGTTTTACACTTTGGGACAAAAATCGGAAGGAGGAAAGGTAATAATGGAAATTAGATCGCAAGGAATGTCGGATGCAAACATACTAGCACTAACGCACCGGATCCCATCAGATCTTCGAAGTTAAGCGTGCTTGGGCGAGAGTAGTAATTGGATGGGTGACCCCCTGGGAATTCCTCTTGTTGCATCCCTCTTTTTGGCTTAACACCGTTGCACTTGACATGTCACTACGCCTTTGCCTCGAAGGCGGCGTCCGTAATACGATCTAGTTGCGATGTTGCCGTTCTATGCGGCCTAGTGCGATAGGCATGCCGAGCCCTCTAATTGTGACATTATCGGCGAGCGCGGCTTGTAGTTATTGGCCAACGCTTTTGCCCCCGAAAATACAAAAGATCAAAAGAGGAATGTCGCGTAAAACGGATAAATGAGCGTAAATGTACGTTGTTTTGAGGTTTTACACTTTCGGACCAAAATCGGAAGGAGGAAAGGTAATAATTGAAATTAGAATGCAAGGAATGTCGGATGCGATCATACCTGTACTAATGCACCGGATCCCATCAGAACTCTGAAGTTAAGCGCGCTTGGGCGAGAGTAGTACTAGGATGGGTGACCCCTGGGAAGTCCTCATGTTGCATCCCTCTTTTTGGCAAAATAAATATCTTATTTCTGTAAAACATCGGTGGTAGATATAATAAGTTTATATGGGAATTTAGAGTGCAAGGAATGTCGGATGCGATCATACCAGCACTAATGCACCGGATCCCATCAGAACTCCGAAGTTAAGCGTGCTTGGGCGAGAGTAGTACTAGGATGGGTGACCCCTTCTGAAGTCCTAGTGTTGCATCCCTCTTTTTGGCAAAATAAATATCTTATTTCTGTAATAAATCGGCGGTAGATATAATAAGTTTATATGGGAATTTAGAGTGCAAGGAATGTCGGATGCGATCATACCAGCACTACGCACCGGATCACATCAGAACTGCGAAGTTAAGCGTGCTTAGGCGAGAGTAGTACTAGGATGGGCGACCCCCTGGGAAGTCCTTGTGTTGCATCCCTCTTTTTGGCTTAACACCGTTGCACTTGACATGTCACTACGCCTCTGCCTCGAAGGCAGCATTCGTAATACGGTCTAGTTGCAATGTTGCCGTTCCATGTGGCCTAGTGCGATAGGCATGACGAGCCCTCTAATTGTAATATTATCGGCGAGCGCGGCTAGTTGTTATTGGTCAACGCTTTTCCCGCGAAATTACATAAAATTAAAAGAGGAATGTCGCGTAAAACGGATAAATGAGCGTAAATGTACGTCGTTTTAAAATTTTACACTTTGGGATCGAAATCGGAAGGAGGAAAGGTAATAAGGGAAATTAGAATGCAAGAAATGTTGGATGCGATCATACCAGCACTAACGCACCGGATCCCATCAGAACTCTGAAGTTAAGCGAGCATGGGCGAGAGTACTACTAGGATGGGTGACCCCTTGGGAAGTCCTCGTGTTGCATCTCTCTTTTTGGCAAAATTAATATCTTACTTCTGTAATAAATCGCCGGTCGATATAATAACTTGATAAGGGAATTTAGAATGCAAGGAATGTCGGATGCGATCATACCAGCACTAACGCACCGGATCCCATCAGAACTCCGAAGTTAAGCGTGCTTGGGCGAGAGTAGTACTAGGATGGGTGACCCCCTTGGAACTCCTCGTGTTGCATCCCTCTTTTTAGAAAAATTAATATCTTATTACTGTAATAAATCGGCGGTAGATATAATAAGTTTATATGGGAATTAAAAGTGCATGGCATGTCGGATGCAATCATACCAGCACTAACGCACCGGATCCCATCAGAACTCCGAAGTTAAGCGTGCTTGGGAGAGAGTAGTACTAGGATGGATGACCCCATGGGAAGTCCTCATGTTGCATCCCTCTTTTTGGCTTAACACCATTGCACTTGACATGTCACTACGCCTCTGCCTCGAAGGCGGCATCCGTAATACGGTCTAGTTAAGATGTCGCCGTTCCATGGGGCCTAGTGCGATAGGCATGCCGAGCCCTCTAATTGTGATATTATCGAGAGCGCGGCTTGTTGTCATTGGTCAACGCTTTTGCCCCCGAAAATACATAAGATCAAAAGAGGAATGTCGCGTAAAACGGATAAATGAGCGTAAATGTACGTCGTTTTAAGGTTTTACACTTTGGGACCAAAATTGGAAGGAGGAAAGGTAATAATGGAAATTAGAATGCAAGGAATGTCGGATGCGATCATACCAGCACTAACGCACCGGATCCCATAAGAACTCCGAAGATAAGCGTGCTTGGGCGAGAGTAGTACTAGGATGGGTGACCCCCTGGGAAATCCCCGTGTTGCATCCCTCTTTTTGGAAAAATTAATATCTTATGTCTGTAATAAATCGGCGGTAGAAATAATAAGTTTATATGGGAATTTAGAGTGCAAGGAATGTCGGATGCTATCATTCCAGTACTGACGCACCGGATCCCATCAGAACTCCGAAGTTAAGCGCGCTTGGGTGAGAGTAGTACTAGGATGGGTGACCCCCTGGGAAGTCCTCATGTTGCATCCTTCTTCATGGCTTAACACCGTTGCACTTGACATGTCACTACGCCTCTGCCTCGAAGGCGGCATTCGTAATACGGTCTAGTTGCGATGTCGCCGTTCCATGCGGCCTAGTGCGATAGGCATGCCGAGCCCTCTAATTGTGATATTATCGGCGAGCGCGGCTTGTTGTCATTGGTCAATGCTTTTGCCCGCGAAAATACATAAAATCAAAAGAGGAATGTCGAGTAAAACGGATAAATGACCGTAAATGTACGTCGTTTTAAGGTTTTACACTTTGGGACCAAAATCGGAAGGAGGAAAGGTAATTATGGAAATTAGAATGCAAGGAATGTCGGATGCGATCATACCAGCACAAACGCACCGGATCCCATCAGAAATCCGAAGATAAGCGTGCTTGGGCGAGAGCAGTACTAGGATGGGTGATCCCCGGGGAAGTCCCCGTGTTGTATCCCTCTTTTTGGCAAAATTAATATCTTATGTCTGTAATAAATCGACGGTAGAAATAATGAGTTTATACGGGAATTTAGAGTGCAAGGAATGTCGGATGCGATCATACCAGCACTAACGCACCGGATCCCATCAGAACTCCGAAGTTAAGCGCGCTTGGGCATGAGTAGTACTAGGATGGGTGACCCCCTGGGAAGTCCGCGTGTTGCATCCCTCTTTTTGGTAAAATAAATATCTTTTTACTGTAATAAATCGGCGGTAGATATAATAAGTTTATATGGGAATTTAGAGTGCAAGGAATGTCAGATGCGATCATACCAGCACTAATGCACCGGATCCCATCAGAACTCCGAAGTTAAGCATGCTTGGGAGAGAGTAGTACTAGGATGGGTGACCCCATGGGTAGTCCTCGTGTTGCATCCCTCTTTTTGGCTTAACACCATTGCACTTGACATGTCACTACGCCTCTGCCTCAAGGCGGCATCCGTAATACGGTCTAGTTAAGATGTCGCCGTTCCATGCGGCCTAGTGCGATAGGCATGCCGAGCCCTCTAATTGTTATATTATCGGCGAGCGCGGCTTGGTGTTATTGGTCAACGCTTTTGCCCACGAAAATACATAAGATCAAAAGAGGAATGTCGCGTAAAACGGATAAATGAGCGTAAATGTACGTCGTTTTAAGGTTTTACGCTTTGCCACCAAAATCGGAAGGAGGAAAGGTAATAATGGAAATTAGAATGCAAGGAATGTCGGATGCGATCATATCAGCACAAACGCACCGGATCCCATAAGAACTCCGAAGATAAGCGTGCTTGGGCGAGAGTAGTACTAGGATGGGTGACCCCCTGGGAAGTCCCCGTGTTGCTTTCCTCTTTTTGGCAAAATTAATATCTTATGTCTGTAATAAATCAGCGGTAGAAATAATAAGTTTATATGGGAATTTAGAGTGCAACGAATGTCGGATGCGATCATACAAGCACTGACGCACCGGATCCCATCAGAACTCCGAAGTTAAGCGCGCTTGGCCGAGAGTAGTACTAGGACGGGTGACCCCCCTGGGAAGTCCCCGTGTTGCATCCCTCTTTTTGGCAAAATTAATATCTTATGTCTGTAATAAATCGGCGGTAGAAATAATAAGTTTATATGGGAATTTAGAGTGCAAGGAATGTCGGATGCGATCATACCAGCACTAACGCACCGGATCCCATCAGATCTTTGAAGTTAAGCGTGCTTGGGCGAGAGTAGTACTAGGATGGGTGACCCCCTGAGAAGTCCTCGTGTTGCATCCCTCTTTTTGGCTTAACACCATTGAACTTGACATGTCGCTACGCCTCTGCCTCGAAGGCGGCATCCGTAATACGATCTAGTTGCGATGTCGCCGTTCCATGCGGCCTAGTGCGATAGACATGCCGAGCCCTCTAACTGTGATATTATCGGCTAGCGCGGCTTGTTGTTATTGGTCAACCCTTTTGCCCGCGAAAATACATAAGATCAAAAGAGGAATGTCGCGTAAAACGGATAAATGAGCGTAAATATACGTCGTTTTAAGGTTTTACACTTTGGAACAAATATCAGAAGGAGCAAAGGTAGTAAGGGAATTAGCAAGGAATGTCGGATGCAATAATACCAGCAGTAACGCACCGAATCCCATCAGAACTCTGATGTTAAACGTGCTTGGGCGAGAGTAGTACTAGGATGGGTTACCCCCTGGGAAGTCCTCGTGTTGCATCCCTCTTTTTGGCAAAATTGATATCTTATTTCTGTAGTATATCGGCGGTAGATATAATAAGTTTATATGGTAATTAATAGTGCAAGGAATGTCGGATGCGATCATACCAGCACTAACGCACCGGATCCCATCAGAACTCCGAAGTTAAGCGTGCTGGGGCGAGAGTAGTACTAGGATGGGTGACCCCCTGGGAAGTCCTCGTGTTGAATCCCTCTTTTTGGCTTGACACCGTTGCACTTGACATGTCACTACGCCTCTGCCTCGAAGGCGGCATCCGTAATACGATCAAATTGCGATGTCGCCGTTCCATGCGGCCTAGTGCGATAGGCATGCCGAGCCCTCTAATTGTTATATTATCGGCGAGCGCGGCTTGTTGTTATTGGTCAACGCTTTTGCCCGCGAAAATACATAAAGTCAAAAGAGGAATGTCGTGTAAAACGGATAAATGAGCGTAAATGTACGTCGTTTTAAGGTTTTACACTTTGGGACAAATATCGGAAGGAGGAAAGGTAATAAGGGAATTTAGAATGCAAGGAATGTTGGATGCGATCATACCAGCGCAAACGCATCGGATCCCTTCAGAACTCCGAAGTTAAGCGTGCTTGGGCGAGAGTAGTACTAGGATGGGTGACCCCTTGGGAAGTCCCCGTGTTGCATCCCTCTTTTTGGCAAAATTAATATCTTATGTCTGTAATAAATCGGAGGTAGAAATAATAAGTTTATATGGTAATTTAGAGTGGAAGGAATGTCGGATGCGATCATACCAGCACTAACGCACCGGATCCCATTAGAACTCCGAAGTCAAGCGCGCTTGGGCGAGAGTTGTACTAGGATGGGTGACCCCCTGGGAAGTCCCCATGTTGTATCCCTCTTTTTGGCTTAACACCGTTGCACTTGAAAGGTCACTACGCCTCTGCCTCGAAGGCGGCATCCGTAATACAGTTTAGTTGCGATGTCGCCGTTCCATGCGGCCTAGTGCGATAGGCATACCGAGCCCTCTAATTGTGATATTATCGGCGAGCGCGGCTTGTTGCTATTGGTCAACGCTTTTTCCTGCGAAAATACGTAAGATCAAAATAGAAATGTCGCGTAAAACGGATAAATGAGCGTAAATGTACGTCGTTTTAAGGTTTTACACTTTGGGACAAATATCGGAAGGAGGAAAGGTAATAAGGGAATTTAGAATGCAAGGAATGTTGGATGCGATCATACCAGCGCAAACACACCGGATCCCTTCAGAACTCCGAAGATAAGCGTGCTTGGGCGAGAGTAGTACCAGGATGCGTGACCCCCTGGGAAGTCCTCGTGTTGCATCCCTCTTTTTGGCTTAACACTGTTGCACTTGACATGTCACTACGCCTCTGCCTCGAAGGCGGCATCCGTAATATGGTCTAGTTGCGATGTCGCCGTTCCATGCGGCTTAGTGCGATAGGCATGCCGAGCCCTCTAATTGTGATACTATCGGCGAGCGCAGCTTGTTGTTATCGGTCAACGCTTTTGCCCGCGAAAATACATAAGATCAAAAGAGAATTGTCGCGTACAACGGATAAATGAGCGTAAAATGTACGTCGTTTTAAGGTTTTACACTTTTGGACAAAAATCGAAAGGAGGAAAGGTAATAATGGAAATTAGAATGCAAGGAATGTCGGATGCGATCATACCAGCACAAACGCACCGGATCCCATCAAAACTCCAAAGATAAGCATGCTTGGGCGAGAGTAGTACTAGGATGGGTGACCCCCTGGGAAGTCCCCCTGTTGTATCCCTCTTTTTGGCAAAATTAATATCTTATGTCTGTAATAAATCGGCGGTAGAAATGATAAGTTTATATGGGAAATTAGAGTGCAAGGAATGTCGGATGCGATCATACCAGCACTAACGCACCGGACCCTATCAGAACTCCGAGTTAAGCGCGCTTGGGCGAGAGTAGTACTAGGATGGGTGATCCCCTGGGAAGTCCTCGTGTTGCATCCCTCTTTTTGGCTTAACACCGTTGCACTTGACATGTCACTACGCCTCTGCATCGAAGGCAGCATCCGTAATACGGTCTAGTTGCGATGTCGCCGTTCCATGCGGCCTAGTGCGATAGGCATGCCGAGCCCTCTAATTGTGATATTATCGGAGAGCGCGGCTTGTTGTTATTGGTAAACGCTTTTGCCCGCGAAAATACATAAGATCAAAAGAGGAATGTCACGTAAAACGGATAAATGAGCGTAAATGTACGTCGTTTTGAGGTTTTACACTTTGGGACCAAAATCGGAAGGAGGAAAGGTAATAATGGAAATTAGAATGCAAGGAATGTCGGGTGCGATCATACCAGCACTAACGCACTGGATCCCATTAGAACTCCCAAGTTAAGCGTGCTTGGGCGAGAGTAGTACTAGGATGGGTGACCCCCTGGGAAGTCCTCGTGTTGCATCCCTCTTTTTGGCTTAACACCGTTGCACTTGACATGTCACTACGCCTCTGCCTCGGAGGAGGCATCCGTAATACAGTCTACGTGCGATGTCGCCGTTCTATGCGGCCTAGTGCGATAGGCATGCCGAGCCCTCTAATTGTGATATTATCGGCGAGCGCGGCTTGTTGTTATTGGTCAAAGCTTTTGCCCGCGAAAATACATAAGATCAAAAGAGGAATGTCGCGTAAAACGGATAAATGAGCGTAAATGTACGTCGTTTTAAGGTTTTACACTCTGGGACCAAAATCGGAAAGAGGAAAGGTAATAATGGAAATTAGAACGCAAGGAATGTCGGATGCGATCATACCAGCACTAACGCACCGGATCCCATCAGAACTCCGAAGTGAAGCGTGCTTGGGCGAGAGTAGTACTAGGATGGGTGACCCCCTGGGAAGTCCTCGTGTTGCATCCCTCTTTTTGGCAAAATTAATATCTTATTTCTGTAATAAATCGGTGGTAGATATAATAAGTTTATATGGGAATTTAGAGTGGAAGGAATGTCGGATGCGATCATACCAGCACTAACGCACCGGATCCCATCAGAACTCCGAAGTTATGCGTGCTTGGACGAGAGTAGTACTAGGATGGGTGACCCCCTGGGAAGTCCTAGTGTTGCATCCCTCTTTTTGGATAAATTAATATTTTATTTCTGTAATAAATTGGCGGTAGGTATAATAAGTTTATATGGGAATTTAAAGTGCAAGGAAAGTCGGATACGATTATACCAGCACTAACGCATCGGAACCCATCAGAACTCCGAAGCTAAGCGAGCTTGGGCGAGAGTAGTACTAGGATGGGTGACCCCCTGGGAAGTCCTTGTGTTGCATCCCTCTTTTTGGCTTAACACCGCTGCACTTAACATGTCACTACGCCACTGCCTCGAAGACGGCATCCGTAATACGGTGTAGTTGCGATGTCGCCGTTCCATGCGGCCTAGTGCGATAGGCATGCCGAGCCCTCTAATTGTGATATTATCGTCGAGCGCAGCTAGTTGTTATTGGTCAACGCTTTTGCCGCGAAAATACATAAAATCAAAAGAGGAATGTCGCGAAAAACATATAAATGAGCGTAAATGTACGTCGTTTTATGGTTTTTCACTTTGAGACCAAAATCGGAAGGAGAAAAGGTAATAAGGGAATTTAGAATGCAAGGAATGTCGGATGCGATCATACCAGCACTAACGCACCGGATCCCATCAGAACTCTGAAATTAAGCGTGCTTGGGCGAGAGTAGTACTAGGATGGGTGACCCCCTGGGAAGTCCTCGTGCTGCATCCCTCTTTTTTGCAAAATTAATATCTTACTTCTGTAATAAATCGCCGGTCGATATTATAACTTGATAAGGGAATTTAGAATGCAATGAATGTCGGATGCGATCATACAAGCACTAACGCACCGGATCCCATCAAAACTCCTAAGTTAAGCTTACTTGGGCGAGAGTAGTACTAGGATGGGTGACCCCCTTGGAAGTCCTCGTGTTGCATCTCTCTTTTTGGCATACCACCGTTGCACTTGACATGTCACTCGCCTCTGCCTCGAAGGCGGCATCCGTAATACGATCTAGTTGCGATGTCGCCGTTCCATGCGGCCTAGTGCGATAGGCATGCCGAGCCCTCTAATTGTGATATTATCGGCGAGCGCGGCTTGTTGTTATTGGTCAACGCTTTTGCCCGCGAAAATACATAAAGTCAAAAGAGGAATGTCGTGTAAAACGGATAAATGAGCGTAAATGTACGTCGTTTTAAGGTTTTACACTTTGGGACAAATATCGGAAGGAGGAAAGGTAATAAGGGAATTTAGAATGCAAGGAATGTTGGATGCGATCATACTAGCGCAAACGCATCGGATCCCATCAGAACTCCGAAGTCAAGCGTGCTTGGGCGAGAGTAGTACTAGGATGGGTGACCCCCTGGGAAGTCCTCGTGTTGCATCTCTATTTTTGGAAAAATTAATGTCTTACTTCTGTAATAAATCGCCGGTCGATATAATAACTTGATAAGGGAATTTATAATGCAAGGAATGTCGGATGCGATCATACCAGCACTAACGCACCAGATCCCATCAGAACTCCGAAGTTAAGCATGCTTGGGCGAGAGTAGTACTAGAATGGGTGACCCCCGGGAAGTCTTAGTGTTGCATCCCTCTTTTTTGGCAAAATTAATATCTTACTTCTGTAATATATCGCCGGTCGATATAATAACTCCATGAGGGAATTTAGAATGCAAGGAATGTCGGATGCGATCATACCAGCACTAAGGCACCGGATACCATCAGAACTCCGAAGTCAAGCGTGCTTGGGCGAGAGGAGTACTAGGATGGGTGACCCCCTGGGAAGTCCTCGTGTTGCATCCCTCTTTTTGGCAAAATTAATATCTTATTTCTGTAATATATCGGCGGTAGATATAATAATTTTATATGGGAATTTAGAGTGCAAGGAATGTCGGATGCGATCATACCAGCACTAACGCACCGGATCCCATCAGAACTCCGAAGTTAAGCGTGCTTGGGCGAGAGTAGTAGTAGGATGCGTGACCTCCTGGGAAGTCCTCGTGTTGCATCCCTCTTGACATGTCACTATGCCTCTGCCTCGAAGGCGGCATCCGTAATACAGTCTAGTTGCGATGACGCCGTTCCATGCGGTCTAGTGCGATAGGCATGATGAGCCCTCTAATTGTGATATTATCGGCGAGCGCGGCTTGTTGTTATTGGTCAACCCATTTGCCCGCGAAAATACATATAAACAAAAGAGGAATGTCGCGTAAAACAGATAAATGAGCGTAAATGTACGTCGTTTTAAGGTTTTACACTTTGGGACAAATATCGGAAGGAGGAAAGGTAATAAGGGAATTTAGAATGCAAGGAATGTTGGATGCAATCATACCAGCGCTAACGCACCGGATCCCTTCAGAACTCAGAAGTTAAGCGTGCTTGGGCGAGAGTAGTACTAGGATGGGTGACCACTTGGGAAGTCCCCGTGTTGCATCCCTCTTTTTGGCAAAATTAATATCTTATTTCTGTAATAAATCGGTGGTAGATATAATAAGTGTATATGGGAATTTAGAGTGGAAGGAATGTCGATGCAATCATACCAGCACTAACGCACCGGATCCCATCAGAACTCCGAAGTTAAGCGTGTTTGGGCGAGAGTAGTACTAGGATGGGTGACACCCTGGGAAGTCCTCGTGTTGCATCCCTCTTATTGGCATAACACCGTTGCACTTGACATGTCACTACGCCTCTGCCTCGAAGGCGGCATCCGTAATACGGTCTAGTTGCGATGTTGCTGTTCCATGTGGCCTAGTGCGATAGGCATGCCGAGCCCTCTAATTGTGATACTATCGGCGAGCGCGGCTTGTTTGTATTGGTCAACGCTTTTGCCCGCGAAAATACATAAGATCAAAAGAGAAATGTCGCCTACAACGGATAAATGAGCGTAAAATGTACGTCGTTTTAAGGTTTTACACTATTGGACCAAAATCAGAAGGAGGAAAGGTAATAATGGAAATTAGAATGCTAGGAATGTCGGATGCGATCATACCATCATAAACGCACCGGATCCCATCAGAATTCCGAAGATAAGCGTGCTTGGGTGAGAGTAGTACTAGGATGGGTGACCCCCTAGGAAGTCCCGTGTTGTATCCCTCTTTTTGGCAAAATTAATATCTTATGTCTGTAATAAATCGGCGGTAGAAATAATAAGTTTATATGGGAATTTAGAGTGCAAGGAATGTCGTATGCGATCATACAAGCACTAACGCATCGGACCCCATCAGAACTCCGAGTTAAGCGCGCTTGGGCGAGATTAGTACTAGGATAGGTGACCCCCTGGGAAGTCCTCGTGTTGCATCCCTCTTTTTGGCTTAACACCGTTGCACTTGACATGTCACTACGCCTCTGCCTCGAAAGCGGCATCCGTAATACGGTCTAGTTGCGATTACGCCGTTCCATGCGGCCTAGTGCGATAGGCATGCCGAGCCCTCTAATTGTGATATTATCGGCGAGCGGCTTGTTGTTTTTGGTCAACGCTTTTGCCCGCGAAAATACATATAATCAAAAGAGGAATGTCGCGTAAAACGGATAAATGAGCGTAAATGTACGTCGTTTTAAGGTTTTACACTCTGTGACCAAAATCAGAAGGAGGAAAGGTAATAAGGGAATTTAGAATGCAAGGAATATCAGATGCGATCATACCAGCAATAACGCACCGGATCCCATCAGAACTCCGAAGTCAAGCGTGCTTGGGCGAGAGTAATACTAGGATGGGTTACCCCCTGGGAAATCCTCGTGTTGCATCCCTCTTTTTGGCAAAATTA
>JAXGFW010000345.1:0-25000 GCA_034376525.1 Nicotiana benthamiana | reverse complement strand
TAAGATATTAATTTTGCCAAAAAGAGGGATGCAACACGAGGACTTCCCCGGGGGTCGCCCATCCTAGTACTACTCTCGCCCAAGCACGCTTGAATTCGGAGTTCCGATGGGATCCGGGGCGTTAGTGCTGGTATGATCGCATCCGACATTCCTTGCACTCTAAATTCCCTTATAAACTTATTATATCTACCGCCGATATATTAAAGAAGTAAGATATTAATTTTGCCAAAAAGAGGGATGCAACACGAGGACTTCCTAGGGGATCACCCATCCTACTACTACTCTCGCCCAAGCACGCTTAACTTCAGAGTTCTAATGGGATCCGGTGCATTAGTTCGGGTATGATTGCATCCGACATTCCTTGCACTCTAAGTTTCCTTAATACCTTTCCTCCATCCGCTTTTGTTCCCAAAGTGTAAGACCTTAAAACGACGTACATTTACGCTCATTTATCCGTTTTACGCGACATTCCTCTTTTGATCTTATGTATTTTCGTGGGCAAAAGCGTTGAAAATTAACAACAAGCCGCGCTCGCCGATAATATCACAATTAGAGGGCCCGGCATGCCTATCGCACTAGGCCGCATGGAACGGCGACATCACATCTAGATCTTCTTGCGGATGCTGCCTTCGAGGCAGAGGTGTAGTGACATGTCAAGTGCAACGATGTTAAGCCAAAAAGAGGGATGCAACTCGAGGACTTCCCAGGGGGTCACGCATCCTAGTACTACTCTCGCCCAAGCATGCTTAGCTAGGGAGTTCAGATGGGATCCGGTGCGTTAGTGCTGGTATGATCGCATCCGACATTCCTTGCACTCTAAATTCCCATATAAACTTATTATATCTACCGCCGATTTATTAAAGAAGTAAGATATTAATTTTGCAAAAAAGAGGGATGCAACACGAGCACTTCCTAGGGGGTCACCTATCCTATTACTACTCTCGCCCAAGCACGCTTAAATTCGGAGTTTTGATAGGATCCAGTGTGTTAGTGCTGGTATGATCGCATCCGACATTCCTTGCACTCTAGAAAGACATACATTTACGCTCATTTATCCATTTTACGCGACATTCCTCTTTTGTTCCTATGAATTTTTTCAGGCAAAAGCGTAGACAATTAACAACAAGACGCGCTCGCCGATAATATCACAATTAGAGGGCCCGGCTGTCCTATCGCACTAGGCCGCATGAAACGGCAACATCGCAACTAGACCGTCTTGCGAATGCCGCCATCGAGGCAGAGGCATAGTGACATGTCAAGTGCAACGGTGTTAAGCCAAAAAGAGGGATGCAACACGAGGACTTCCCAGGGGGTCACCCAGCTTAATACTACTCTCGCCCAAGCACGCTTAACTTCGAAGTTCTGATGGGATCCGGTGCGTTAGAGCTGGTATGATCGCATCCGACATTCTTTGCACTAAAAATTCCCTTATTTACTTAATATATCTACCGTCGATTTATTAAAGAAGTGAGATATTAATTTTTCCAAAAAGAGGGATGCAACACGAGGACATCCTAGGGGGTCACCCATCCTAGTACTGCTCTTGCCAAAGCACGCTTAACTTCGGAGTTCCAATGGGATCCTTGCGTTAGTGCTGGAATGATCGCATCCGACATTCCTTGCACTCTAAATTCCCAAATAAACTTATTATATCTACCGCCGATTTATAATAGAAACAAGATATTAATTTTGCAAAAAATAGGGATGCAACACGAGGAATTCCCAGGGGGTCGCCCATCCTAGTACTACTCTCGCACAAGCACGCTTGACTTCAGAGTTCTGATGGGATCCGATGCGTTAGTGCTGGTATGATCGCATCCGACATTCTATGCATTCTAATTTTCCTTATTACCTTTCCTCCTTCTGCTTTTGGTCCGAAAGTGTAAAACCTTAAAACGACGTACATTTACGCTCATTTATACGTTTAACGCGACATTCCTCCTTTGATCTTATGTATTTTCGCGGGCAAAAGCGTTGACAACTAACAACAACCCGCGCTCGCCGATAATATCACAATTAGAGGGCCCGGCATGCTTATCGCACTAGGCTGCATGGAACAGCGACATCGCAACTAGACCGTCTTACAGATGCCGCCTTCGAGGCAGAGGCGTAGTAACATGTCAAGTGCAATGGTGTTTAGCCAAAAAGAGGGATGCAACACGAGTACTTCCGAGGGGGTCACCTATCCTAGTACTACTCTCGCCCAAGCACGCTTAACTTCGGAGTTCTGATGGGATCCCGTGCGTTACTGCTGGTATGATCGCATCCGTCATTCCTTGCACTCTAAATTCCCTTAATAACAATTATATCAACCGCCGATTTATAAAAGGAGTAAGATATTAATTTTTCCAAAAAGAAGGATGCAACACGAGGACTTCCCAGGGGGTCACCAATCCTAATACTACTCTCGCCCAAGCACACTTAACTTCGGAGTTTTGATGGGATCTAGTGCGTTAGTGCTGGTATGATCGCATCCGACATTCCTTGCACTCTAAATTCCCTAATAAACTTAAAGTAAGATATTAATTTTGGCAAAAAGAGGGATGCAACACGAGGACTTCCCAGGGGGTCACCCATCCTAGTACTACTCTTGCCCAAGCACGCTTATCTTAGGAGTTCTGATGGGATCCGGTGCGTTAGTGCTGGTATGATCGCATCCGACATTCCTTGCACTCTAAATTCCCTAATAACCTTTCCTCCTTCCGCTTTTGGTCCCAGAGTGTAAGACCTTAAAACGACGTACATTTATGCTCATTTATCCATTTTACGCGACATTCCTCTTTTGATCTTATGTATTTTCGCAGGCAAAAGCGTTGACAATTAAAAACAAGCCGCGCTCGCCGATAATATCACAATTAAAGGGCCCGGCATGCCTGTCGCACTTGGCCGCATGGAACGGCGACATCGCAACTAGACCGTCTTACGGATGCCGGCTTCGAGGCAAAGGCGTCGTGACATGACAAGTGCAACGGTGTAAAGCCAAAAAGAGGGATGCAACACGAGGACTTCCCAGGGGGACACCCATCCTAGTACTACTCTCGCCCAAGCACGCTTAACTTCAAAATTTTGTTGGGATCCGGTGCATTAATGCTGGTATGATCGCATCCGACATTGCTTGCACTCTAAATTCCCTAATAAACTTATTATATCTACCACCGATATATTAAAGAAGTAAGATACTCATTAATCCAAACAGCGGGAAGCAACACGAGGACTTTCCAGGGGGTCACCCATCCTAGTACTAGTCTCGCCCAAGCATGCTTCACTTCGGAGTTCTGATGGGATCCGGTACGTTAGTGCTGGTATGATCGCATCAGACATTCCTTGCACTCCAATTTCCCTTATTACCTTTCCTCCTTCCGCTTTTGGTCCCAAAGTGTAAGACCTTAAAACGACGTACATTTATGCTCATTTATCCGTTTTACGCGTCATTCCTCTTTTGATCATATGTATTTTCGCGGGGCTGTAAAGCCAAAAAGAGGGATGCAACACAAGGACTTCCCAGGGGATCACCCATCCTAGTAATACTCTCTGCCCAAGCATGCTTAACTTCAGAATTTTGATGGGATCCGGTTCATTAATGCTGGTATGATCGCATCCGAGCTTGCACTCTAAATTCCCTTATAAACTTATTATATCTACCACCGATATATTAAAGAAGTAAGATATTAATTTTGCCAAAAAGAGGGATGCAACACGAGGACTTCCCAGGGGGTCACCCCTCCTAGTACTAGTCTCGCCCAAGCATGCTTCACCTCGGAGTTCTAATGTGATCCAGTGCGTTCGTGCTGGTATGATCGCATCCGACCTTCCTTGCACTCCAAATTCCCTTATTACCTTTTCTCCTTTTGCTTTTGGTCCCAAAATGTAAGACCTTAAAACGACGTACATTTATGCTCATTTATCCGTTTTACGCGACACTCCTCTTTTGATCTTATGTATTTTCGCAGGCAAAAGCATTAACAATTAACAACAAGCCGCGTTCACCGATAATATCACAATTAGAGGGCCCGGCATGCCTATCGCACTAGGCCGCATGGAACGGCGACATCGCAACTAGACCGTCTTACGGATGCCGCCTTCGAGGCAGAGGCGTAGTGATATGTCAAGTGTAACTGTGTTAAGCCAAAAAAAGGGATGCAACACGAGGACTTCCCAGGGGGTCACCCATCCTAGTACTACTCTCGCGTTGACAATTAACAACAAGCCGCGCTTGCCGATAATATCACAATTAAAGGGCCCGGCATGCCCGTCGCACTAGGCCGCATGGAACGACGACATCGCAACTAGAACGTCTTACGGATGCTGCCTTCGAAGCAGAGGTGTAGTGACATGTCAAGTGCAACGGTGTAAAGCCAAAAAGAGGGATGCAACACGAGGACTTCCCAGGGGGTCACCCATCCTACTACTACTCTCGCCCAAGCACGCTTAGCTTCAGAATTTTGATGGGATCCGGTGGGTTAATGCTTGTATGATCGCATCCGACATTGCTTGCACTCTAAATTCCCTTATCAACTTATTATATCTACCACCGATATATTAAAGAAGTAAGATATTAATTTTTCCAAAAAGAGGGATGCAACACGAGGACTTCCTAGGGGGTCACCCATCCTAGTGCTAGTCTCGCCCAAGCATGCTTCACTTCGGAGTTCTGATGGGATCCGTTGCGTTTGTGCTGGTATGATCGCATCCGACATTCCTTGCACTCCAAATTCCCTTATTACATTTCCTCCTTCCGCTTTTGGTCCCTATGTGTAAGACCTTAAAATGACGTACATTTATGCTCATTTATCCGTTCTACGCGACATTCCTCTTTTGATCTTATGTATTTTCGCGGGCAAAAGCATTAACAATTAACAACAAGCCGCGTTCACCGATAATATCACATTCAGAGGGCCCGGCATGCCTATCGCACTAGGCCGCATGGAACGGCGACATCGCAACTACACCGTCTTACGGATGCCGCCTTCGAGGCAGAGGCGTAGTGACATGTCAAGTGTAACGGTGTTTAGCCAAAAAGAGGGATGCAGCACGAGGACTTCCCAGGGGGTGACCCATCTGAGTACTACTCTCGCCCAAGCACGCTTCACTTCGGAGTTCTGATAGGATCCAGTGCGATAGAGCTGGTATAATCGCATCCGACATTCCTTGCACTCCAAATTCCCTTATTACCCTTCCTCCTTCCGCTTTTGGTCCCAAAGTGTAAGACCTTAAAACGAAGTACATTTACGCTTATTTATCCGTTTTACGCGACATTCCTCTTTTGATCTTATGTATTTTCGCGAGCAATAGCGTTGACAATTAACAACAAGCCGCGTTCACCGTTAATATCACAATTAGAGGGCCCGGCATGCTTATCGCACTGGGCGCATAGAACGACGATATCGCATCAAGACCGTTATACGGATGCCGCCTCCGAGGCTGAGGCGTAGTGACATGTCAAGTGCAACGGTGTTAAGTCAAAAAGAGGGATGCAACACGAGGACTTCCTAGGGGGTCACCCATCCTAGTGCTACTCTCGCCCAAGCACGCTTAACTTCGGAGTTCTGATGGGATCTGGTGCATTTGTGCTGGTATGATCGCATCCGACATTCCTTGCACTCCAAATTCCCTTATTACCTTTCCTCCTTCTGCTTTTGGTCCCAAAGTGTAAGGCCTTAAAATAACGTACATTTACACTCATATAACCGTTTTACGCGACATTCCTCTTTTGATCTTATGTATTTTCGCGGGCAAATGCGTTTACAATTAACAACAAGCCGCGTTCATCGATAATATCACAATTAGAGGGCCCGGCATGCAAATCGCACTAGGCCGCTTGGAACAGCGACATCGCAACTAGACCGTCTTACGGATGCCGCCTTCGAGGCAGAGGCGTCGGGACATGTCAAGTGGAACGGTGTTAAGCCAAAAAAGGTGGATGCAACACGAGGACATCCCAGGGGGTCACCCATCCTAGTACTACTCTCACCCAAGCACGCTTAACTTCGGAGTACTGATTGGGATCTGGTGCGTCAGTGTTAGTATGATCGCATCTGACATTCCCTGCACTCTAATTTCCCTTATGGAATTATTATATCTACCGCCGATTTATTACACAAATAAGATATTAATTTTGCCAAAAATAGGGATGCCACACAAGGACTTCCCAGGGGGTCATCCATCCTAGTACTACTCTCGCGCTAGCACGCTTAACTTCGGAGTTCTGATGGGATCCGGTGCGTTAGTGCTGGTATGATCGCATTCGACATTCCCTGCATTTTAAATTCCCATATACCTTTCCTCCTTCTGCTTTTTGTCCCAAAGTGTAAAACCTTAAAACGACGTACATTTACGCTCATTTATCCGTTTTACGCGACATTCCTCTTTCGATCTTATGTATTTTCGCGGGCAAAAGCGTTGACAATTAACAACAAGCCGCGCTTGCCGATAATATCACAATTAGAGTGCACGTCATGGCCATCGCACTAGGCCGCATGGAACGGCGACATCGCAACTAGACCGTCTTACGGATGCCGCCTTCGAGGCAGAGGCGTAGTTACATGTCAAGTGCAACGGTGTTAAGACAAAAAGAGGGTTGCAACACGAGGACTTCCGAGGGGGTCACCCATCCTAGTACTACTCTCGCCCAAGCACGCTTAACTTCGGAGTTATGATGGGATCCGGTACGTTACTGCTGGTACGATCGCATCCGACATTCCTTGCACTCTAAATTCCCTTATAAACTTATTGTATCTACCGCCGATTTATTAAAGAAGTGTGATTTTAATTTTGCCAAAAAGAGGGATGCAACACGAGGACTTCTCAGGGGTTCACCCATCCTAGTAGTACTCTCGCCCAAGCACGCTTAACTTCGGAGTTCTGATGGGATCCGGTGCGTTAGTGCTGGTATGATAGCATCCGACAATCCTTGCACTCTAAATTCCCTTATAAACTTATTATATCTACCGCCGATTTATTACAGAAATAAGATATTATTGTGCCAAAAAGAGGGATGCAACACGAGGACTTCCCAGGGGGTCACCCATCCTAGTACTACTCTCGCCCAAGCACGCTTAACTTCGGAGTTCTGATGGGATCCGGTGCGTTAGTACTGGTATGATCGCATCCGACATTCCTTGCACTCTAAATTCCCATATAAACTTATTATATCTACCGCCGATTTATTAAAGAAGTTTGATATTAATTTTGCCAAAAAGAGGGATGCAACACGAGGACTTCCCAGGGGTTCACCCATCCTAGTACTACTCTCGCCCAAGCACGCTTAACTTCGGAGTTCTGATGGGATCCGGTGCGTTAGTGCTGGTATGATCGCATCCGACATTCCTTGCACTCTAAATTCCCTTATTACCTTTCCTCCTTCCGCTTTTGGTCCCAAAGTGTAAGACCTTAAAACGACATACATTTACGCTCATTTATCCGTTTTACGCGACATTCCTCTTTTGATCTTATGTATTTTCGCGGGCAAAAGCGATGACAATTAGCAACAAGCCGCGCTCGCCGATAATATCACAATTAGAGGGCCCGGCATGCCAATCACACTAGGCCACATGGAACGGCGCCATCCCAACTAGACCGTCTTACGGATGCCGCCTTCGAGGCAGAGGCGTAGTGACATGTCAAGTGCAACGGTGTTAAGCCAAAAAGAAGGACATAACACGAGGACTTCCCAGGGGGTCACCCATCCTAGTACTACTCTCGCCCAAGCACTCTTATCTTCGGAGTTCAGATGGGATCCGGTGCGTTAGTGTTGGTATGATCGCATCCGACATTCCTTGCAGTCTAAATTCCCTTATAAACTTGTTATATCTACCGCCGATATATTAAAGAAGTAGGATATTTATTTTGCCAAAAAGAGGGATGCAACATGACGACTTCCCAGGGGGTCACCCATCCTAGTACTACTCTCGCCTAAGCACGCTTGACTTCGGAGTTCTGATGGGATCCGGTGCGTTAGTGCTGGTATGATCGCATTCAACATTCCTTGCACTCCAAATTCCCTTATTACCTTTCCTCCTTCCGCTTTTGGTCCCAAAGTGTAAGACCTTTAAACAATGTACATTTACGCTCATTTATCCGTTTTACGCGACATTCCTCTTCGGATCTTATTTATTTTCGCGGGCAAAAGCGTTGACAATTAACAACAAGCCGCGTTCACCGATATTATCACAATTAGAAGGCCCGGCATGCCTATCGCACTAGGTCGCATGGAACGGAGACTTGCAACTAGACCGTCTTACAGATGCCGCCTTCGAGGCAGATGCATAGTGGACATGTCAAGTGCAACGGTGTTAAGCCAAAAAGTGTGATGCAACACGAGGACATCCCAGGGGGTCACCCATCCTAGTACTACTATCGCCCAAGCACGCTTAACTTCGGAGCTCTGATGGGATCCTGTGCGTTAGTGCTGGTATGATCGCATCCGACATTCCTTGCACTCCAAATTCCCGTATTAACTTATTATATCTACCGCCGATTTATTAAAGAAGTAAGCTATTAATTTTTCCAAAAAAGGGATGCAACACGAGGACTTCCCAGGGTGTCACCCATCCTAGTACTACTCTCGCCCAAGCACGCTTAACTTTGAAGTTCTAGTGGGATCCGGTGCATTAGTGGTGGTATGATCGCATCAGACATTCCTTGCACTCTAAATTCCCTTATTACCTTTCCTCTTTCCGCTTTTGGTCGCAAAGTGTAAGCCCTAAAAACGACGTACATTTACGCTCATTTATCCGTTTTACGCGACATTCCTCTTTTGATCTTATATATTTTCCCAGGCAAAAGCATTGACAATTAACAACAAGCCGCGTTCGCCGATAATATCACAATTAGAGGGCCCGGCATGCCTATCGCACTAGGCCGCATAGAACGGCCACATCGCAACTAGACCGTCTTACAGATGCCGCCTTCGAGGCAGATGCGTAGTGACATGTCAAGTGCAACGGTGTTAAGCCAAAAAGAGGAATGCAACACGAGGACCTCCCAGGGGGTCATCCATCCTAGTACTACTCTCGCCCAAGCACGCTTAACTTCGGAGTTCTGATGGGATCCGGTGCGTTAGTGCTGGTATGATCGCATCCGACATTCCTTGCACTCTAAATTCCCATATAAACCTATTATATCTACCGCCGATTTATTAAAGAAGTAAGCTATTAATTTTGCCAAAAAAAGTGATGCAACACGAGGACTTCCCAGGGTGTCACCCATCCTAGTACTACTCTCGCCCGAGCACACTTACCTTCGGAGTTCTGATGGGATCCGGTGCGTTAGTGCTGGTATGATCGCATCCGACATTCCTTGCACTCTAAATTCCCTTATTACCTTTCCTCCTTCCGCTTTTGGTCCCAAAGTGTAAGACCTTAAAATGACGTACATTTACGCTCATTTATCCGTTATACGCAAAATTCCTCTTTTGATCATATATATATTTGCGGGCAAAAGCGTTGACCCATATCAACAAGCCGCGCTCGCCGATAATATCACAATTAGAGGGCCCGGCATGCCTATCGCACTAGGCTGCATAGAATGACGATATGGCATCTAGACCATTTTACGGATGCCGCCTTCGAGGCTGAGGCGTAGTGACATGTCAAGTGCAACGGTATTAAGCCAAAAAGATGGATGCAACACGAGAACTTCCCAGGGGGTCACCCATCCTAGTACTACTCTCACCCATCCTAGTACTACTCTCGCCCAAGCACGCTTAACTTCGGAGTTCTGATGGGATCCGGTGCGTTAGTGCTGGTATGATCGCATCCGACATTCCTTGCACTCTAAATTCCTTTATTAAATTATTATATCTACCGCCAATATATTAAAGAAGTAAGATATTAATTTTGCCAAAAAGAGGGATGCAACACGAGAACTTCCCAGGGGGTCACCCATCCTAGTACAACTCTCGCCCGAGCACACTTACCTTCGGAGTTCTGATGGAATCCGGTGCGTTAGTGCTGGTATGATCGCATCCGACATTCCTTGCACTCCAAAATCCCTTATTACCTTTCCTCCTTCCGCTTTTGGTCCCAAAGTGTAAGACCTTAAAACGACGTACATTTACTCTCGTTTATCCGTTTTACGCTACATTCCTTTTTTGATCTTATGTATTTTCGCGGGCAAAAGCATTGACAATTCACAACAAGCCGCGTTCGCCGATAATAACACAATTAGAGGGCCCGGCATGCCTATTGCACTAGGCCGCATGGAACGGCGACATCGCAACTAGACCGTCTTACGGATGCGGCCTTCGAGGCAGATGCATAGTGACATGTCAAGTGCAACGGTGTTAAGCCAAAAGAGCGATGCAACATGAATACTTCCCAGGGGGTCACCCATCCTTGTAATACTCTCGCCCAAGCACACTTAACTTCGGAGTTCTGATGGGATCCGGCGCGTTAGTGCTAGTATGATCGCATCCGACATTCCTTGCACTCTAAATTCCCTTATTGACTTATTATATATACCGCCGAATTATTAAAGAAGTTTGATATTAATTTTGCCAAAAAGAGGGATGCAACACGAGGACTTCCGAGGGGGTCACCCATCCTAGTACTAGTCTCGCCCAAGCACGCTTAACTTCGGACTTCTGATGGGATCTGGTGCGTTAGTGCTTGTATGATCGCATCCGACATTCCTTGCACTCTAAATTCCCTTATATAATTATTATATTTACCGCCGATCTATTAAAGAAGTTTGATATTAATTTTGCCAAAAAGAGGGATGCAACACGAGGACTTCACAGGGGTTCACCCATCCTACTCTCGCCCAAGCACGCTTAACTTCGGAGTTCTGATGGAATCTGGTGCGTTAGTGCTGGTATGATCGCATCCGACAATCCTTGCACTCTAAATTCCCTAATTACCATTCCTCCCTTCTCTTTTGGTCCCGAAGTGTAAGACCTTAAAACGACATACATTTACGCTCATTTATCCGTTTTACGCGACATTCCTCTTTTGATCTTATGTATTTTCGCGGGCAAAAGCGTTGACCAATACAAGCCGCGCTCGCCGATAAGATCACAATTAGAGGGACTGGCATGCCTATCGCACTAGGCCGCATAGAACGACGATATCGCATCTAGACCGTTTTACGGATGCCGCCTTCGTGGCGGAGGCGTAGTGACATGTCAAGTGCAACGGTGTTAAGCCAAAAAGAGGGATGCAACACGAGGACTTCCCAGGGGTTCACCAATCTTAGTACTACTCTCGCCCAAGCACGCTTAACCTCGGAGTTCTGATGGGATCCGGTGCGTTAGTGCTGGTATGATCGCATCCGACATTACTTACACTCTATATTCCCTTATTAACTTATTATATCTACAGCCGATTTATTACAGAAATAAGATATTAATTTTGCCAAAAAGAGGGATGCAACACGAGGATTTCCCAGGGGGTCACCCATCCTAGTACTACTCTCGCCCAAGCACGCTTAACTTCGGAGTTCTAATGTGATCCGGTGCGTTAGTGCTGGTATGATCGCATCCGACATTACTTAAACTCTATATTCCCTTATTAACTTATTATATCTACCACCGATTTATTTCAGAAATAAGATATTAACTTTGCCAAAAAGAGGGATGCAACACGAGGACTTCCCAGGGGGTCACCCATCCTAGTACTACTCTCGCCCAAGCATGCTTAACTTCGGAGTTCTGATGGGATACGGTGCGTTACTGTTGGTATGATCGCATCCGACATTCCTTGCACTATGAATTCCCTTATTACCTTTCCTCCTTCCACTTTTGGTCCCAAAGTGTAAGACCTTAAAACAACGTACATTTATGCTCATTTATCCGTTTTACGCTACATTCCTTTTTTGATCTTATGTATTTTCACGGGCAAAAGCATTGACAATTAACAACAAGCCGCGTTCGCCGATAATATCACAATTAGAGGGCCCGGCATGCCTATTGCACTAGGCCGCATGGAACGGCGACATCGAAACTAGACCGTCTTACGGATGCCGCCTTCGAGGCAGATGCGTAGTGACATGTCAAGTGCAATGGTGTTAAGCCAAAAAGAGGGATGCAACACGAGTACTTCGCAGGGGGTCACCCATCCTTGTAATACTCTCGCCCAAGCACGCTTAACTTCGGTGTTCTGATGGGATCCGGCGCGTTAGTGCTAGTATGATCGCATCCGACATTCCTTGCACTCTAAATTCCTTTGTTACATTTCCTCTCTGCTTTTGGTCCCAAAGTGTAAAACCTTAAAACGACGTACATTTATGCTCATTGCAACATTCCTCTTTTGATCTTATGTATTTACGAGGGCAAAAGCGTTGACAATTAATAACAAGCCGCACTCGCCGATTATATCACAATTAGAGGGCCCAGCATGCCTATCGCACTAGGCCGCATGGAACAGCGACATCGCAACTAGACCGTCATACGGATGCCGCCTTCGAGGCAGAGGCGTAGAGACATGTCAAGTGCAACGGTGTTAAGCCAAAAAGAGGGATGCAACACAAGGACTTCCGAAGGGGTCACCCATCCTTGTACTACTCTCGCCCAAGCACGCTTAACTTCGGAGTTCTGATGGGATCCGGTGCGTTAGTGCTGGTATGATCGCATCCGACATTCCTTGCACTCTAAATTCCCATATGAACTTATTATATCTACCGCCGATTTATTAAAGAAGTTTAATATTAATTTTGCCAAAAAGAGGGATGCTACACGAGGACTTCCCAGGGGTTCACCCATCCTAGTACTACTCTCGCCCAAGCACGCTTCACTTCGGAGTTCTGATGGGATCCGGTGCGTTTGTGCTGGTATGATCGCATCCGACAATTCTTGCACTCTAAATTCCCTTATAAACGTATTATTGCTACCGCCGGTTTAATACAGAAATAAGATATTAATTTTGCCAAAAAGAGGGATGCAACACGAGGACTTCCCAAGGGATCACCCATCCTAGTACTACTCTCGCCCATGCACGCTTAACTTCGGAGTTCTGATGGAATCCGGTGCGTATGTGCCGGTATGATCGCATCCGACATTCCTTGCACTCTAAATTCCTTTATTACCTTTCCTCCTTTCTCTTTTGCTCCCGAAGTGTAAGACCTTAAAACAACGTACATTTAGGCTCATTTATCCGTTTTACGCGACATTCCTCTTTTGATCTTATATATTTTCGCGGGCAAAAGCGTTGACCAATACAAGCCGCGCTTGCCGATAAAATCACAATTAGAGTGCCAGGCATGCCTATCGCACTAGGCCGCATTGAACGACGATATCGCATCTAGACCGTTATACGGATGCCGTCTTCGAGGCTGAGGCGTAGTGACATGTCAAGTGCAACGGTGCTAAGCCAAAAAGAGGGATGCAACTCGAGGACTCCCCAGGGGGGTCACCCATCCTAGTACTACTCTCGCCCAAGCACGCTTAACTTCGGAGTTCTGACGGGATCCGGTGCGTTAGTGCCGGTATGATCGCATCCGACATTCCTTGCACTTTAAATTCCTTTCTGAAATTATTATATCTACCGCCAATATATTAAAGAAGTAAGATATTAATTTTGCCAAAAATAGGTATGCAACACGAGGACTTCCTAGGGGGTCACCCATCCTAGTACTACTCTCGCCCAAGCACGCTTAACTTCGGAGTTCTGATGGGCTCCGGTGCGTTAGTGCTGGTATGATCGCATCCTACATTCCTTGCACTCTAAATTCCCTTATTACCTTTCCTCCTTCCGCTTTTGGTCCCAAAGTTTAAGACCTTAAAACGACATACATTTACGCTCATTTATTCGTTTTACGCGACATTCCTCTTTTGATCTTATGTATTTTAACGAGCAAAAGCGATGATAATTAGCAACAAGCCGCGCTCGCCGATAATATCACAATTAGAAGGCCCGGCATGCCAATCACACTAGGCCATATGGAATGGCGACATCCCAACTAGACCGTCTTACGGATTCTGCCTTCGAAGCAGAGGCGTAGTGACATGTCAAGTGCAACTGTGTTAAGCCAAAAAGAGGAATATAACACGAGGACTTCCCAGGGGGTCACCCATCCTAGTACTACTCTCGCCCAAGCACACTTATCTTTGGAGTTCAGATGGGATCTGGTGCGTTAGTGCTGGTATGATCGCATCCGACATTCCTTGCACTCTAAATTCCCTTATAAACTTGTTATATCTACGCCGATATATTAAAGAAGTAGGATATTTATTTTGCCAAAAAGAGGGATGCAACACGAGGACTTCCCAGGGGGTCACCCATCCTAGTACTATTCTCACCCAAGCACGCTTAACTTCAGAGTTCTGATGGGATCCGGTGCATTAGTGCGGGTATGATCGCATTCAACATTTCTTGCACTCCAAATTCCCTTATTACCTTTCCTCCTTCCGCTTTTGGTCCCAAAGTGTAAGACCTTAATACAACGTACATTTACGCTCATTTATCCGTTTTACGCGACATTCTTCTTCTAATCTTATGTATTTTCGTGGGCAAAAGTGTTGACAATTAACAACAAGCCGCGTTCACCGATATTATCACAATTATAGGGCCCGGCATGCCAATCGCACTAGGCCGCAAGTAACGGCGACTTGCAACTAGACCGTCTTACAGATGCCGCCTTCGAGGCAGATGCATAGTGACATGTCAAGTGCAACGGTGTTAAGCCAAAAAGTGTGATGCAACACGAGGACTTCCCAGGGGGTCACCCATCCTAGTACTACTCTCGCCCAAGCACGCTCAACTTCAGAGCTCTGATGGGATCCGGTGCGTTAGTGCTGGTATGATCGCATCCGACATTCCTTGCACTCTAAATTCCCGTATAAACTTATTATATCCACCGCCGATTTATTGAAGAAGTAAGCTATTAATTTTGCCAAAAAAGGGATGCAACACGAGGACTTCCCATGGTGGCACCCATCCTAGTACTACTCTCGCCCAAGCACGCTTATCTTTGGAGTTCTGGTGGGATCCGGTGCGTTAGTGCTGGTATGATCGCATCCGACATTCCTTGAACTCTAAATTCCCTTAATACCTTTCCTCCTTCCGCTTTTGGTCCCAAAGTGTAAGACCTTAAAACGACGTACATTTACGCTCATTTATCCGTTTTACGCGACATTCCTCTTTTGATCATATATATTTTTGCGGGCAAAAGCGTTGACCCATAACAACAAGCCGCGCTCGCCGATAATATCACAATTAGAGGGCCTGGCATGCCTATTGCACTAGGCTGCATAGAATGACGATATCCCATCTAGACCATTTTATGGATGCCGCCTTCGAGGCTGAGTTGTAGTGACATGTCAAGTGCAACGGTGTTAAGCCAAAAAGAGGGATGCAACACGAGGACTTCCAAGGGGTCACCCATCCTAGTACTACTCTCACCCATCCTAGTACTACTCTCGCCCAAGCACTCTTAACTTCGGAGTTCTGATGGGATCCGGTGCGTTAGTGCTGGTATGATCGCATCCGACATTCCTTGCACTCTAAATTCCTTTATTAAATTATTATATCTACCGCCAATATATTAAAGAAGTAAGATATTAATTTTGCCAAAAAGAGGGATGCAGCACGAGGACTTCCCAGGGGTTCACCCATCCTAGTACTACTCTCGCCCGAGCACGCTTACCTTCGGAGTTCTGATGGGATCCGGTGCATTAGTGCTGGTATGATCGCATCCGACATTCCTTGCACTCCAAAATCCCTTATTACCTTTCCTCCTTCCGCTTTTGGTCCCAAAGTGTAAGACCTTAAAACGACGTACATTTACGCTCATTTATCCGTTTTACGCTACATTCCTTTTTTGATCTTATGTATTTTCGCGGGCAAAAGCATTGACAATTCACAACAAGCCGCGTTCGCTGATAATATCACAATTAGAGGGCCCGGCATGCCCATTGCACTAGGCCGCATGGAACGGCGACATCGAAACTAGACCGTCTTACGGATGCGGCCTTCGAGGCAGATGCATAGTGACATGTCAAGTGCAACGGTGTTAAACCAAAAGAGGGATGCAACACGTGTACTTCCCAGGGGGTCACCCATCCTTGTAATACTCTCGCCCAAGCACACTTAACTTCGGAGTTCTGATGGGATCCGGCGCGTTAGTGCTAGTATGATCGCATCCGACATTCCTTGCACTCTAAATTCCCTTGTTAACTTATTATATATACCGCCGAATTATTAAAGAAGTTTGATATTAATTTTGCCAAAAAGAGGGATGCAACACGAGGACTTCCGAGGGGGTCACCTTTTCTAGTACTACTCTCGCCCAAGCACGCGTAACTTTGGAGTTCTGATGGGATCCGGTGCGTTAGTGCTGGTATGATCGCATCCGACATTCCTTGCACTCTAAATTCCCTTATAAACTTATTATATTTACCGCCGATTTGTTAGAGAAGTTTGATATTAATTTTGCCAAAAAGAGGGATGCAACACGAGGACTTCACAAGGGTTCACCCATCCTAGTACTACTCTCGCCCAAGTACGCTTAACTTCGGAGTTCTGATAGGATCTGGTGCGTTAGTGCTGGTATGATCGCATCCGACAATCCTTGCACTATAAATTCCCTTATTACCTTTCCTCCTTCCGCTTTTGGTCCCAAAGTGTAAGACCTTAAAACAACGTACATTTACGCTCATTTATTTGTTTTACGCTACATTACTTTTTTGATCTTATGTATTTTCACGGGCAAAAGCATTGACAATTAACAACAAGCCGCGTTCGCCGATAAATCACAATTAGAGGGCCCGGCATGCCAATTGCACTAGGCCGCAATAAGGATGACATCGCAACTAGACAGTCTTAGTATACCGCCTACGAGGCAGATGCGTAGTGACATGTCAAGTGCAACGGTGTTAAGCCAAAAAGAGGGATGCAACACGAGTACTTCGCAGGGGGTCACCCATCCTTGTAATACTCTCGCCCAAGCATGCTTAACTTCGGTGTTCTGATGGGATCCGGCGCGTTAGTGCTAGTATGATCGCATCCGACATTCCTTGCACTCTAAATTCCCTTGTTACTCCTCTCTGCTTTGGTCCCAAAGTGTAAAACCTTATAACGACGTACATTACGCTCATTGCGACATTCCTCTTTTGATCTTATGTATTTTCGCGGGCAAAAGCGTTGACAATTAACAACAAGCCGCGCTCGCCGATAATATCACAATTAGAGGGCCCGACATGCCTATCGCACTAGGCCGCATGGAACGGCGACATCGCAACTAGACCGTCATACGGATGCCGCCTTCGAGGCAGAGGCGTAGTGACATGTCAAGTGCAACGGTGTTAAGCCAAAAAGAGGGATGCAACACGAGGACTTTCGAAGGGGTCACCCATCCTAGTACTACTCTCGCCCAAGCACGCTTAACTTCGGAGTTCTGATGGGATCCGGTGCGTTAGTGCTGGTATGATCGCATCCGACATTCCTTGAACTCTAAATACCCATATGAACTTATTATATCTACCGCCGATTTATTTAAGAAGTTTGATATTAATTTTGCCAAAAAGAGGGATGCAACACGAGGACTTCCCAGGGGTTCACCCATCCTAGTACTACTCTCGCCCAAGCACGCTTAACTTCGGAGTTCTGATGGGATCCGGTGCGTTTGTGCTGGTATGATCGCATCCGACAATCTTTGCACTCTAAATTCCCTAATAAACGTATTATATCTACCGCCGGTTTATTACAGAAATAAGATATTAATTTTGCCAAAAAGAGGGATGCAACACGAGGACTTCCCAAGGGGTCACCCGTCCTAGTACTACTCTCGCCCATGCACCCTTAACTTCGGAGTTCTGATGGAATCCGGTGCGTATGTGCCGGTATAATCGTATCCGACATTCCTTGCACTCTAAATTCCTTTATTACCTTTCCTCCTTTCTCTTTTGGTCCCGAAGTGTAAGACCTGAAAACAACGTACATTTACGCTCATTTATCCGTTTTACGCGACATTCTTCTTTGGATCTAATATATTTTCGCGGGCAAAAGCAATGACCAATACAAACCGCGCTCGCCGATAAAATCACAATTAGAATGCCAGGCATGCCTATCGCACTAGGACGCATTGAACGACGCATTAAACGTATTATATCTACCGCCGGTTTATTACAGAAATAAGATATTAATTTTGTCAAAAAGAGGGATGCAACACGAGGACTTCCCAAGGGGTCACCCGTCCTAGTACTACTCTCGCCCATGCACGCTTAACTTCGGAGTTCTGATGGAATCCGGTGCGTATGTGCCGGTATGATCGTATCCGACATTCCTTGCACTCTAATTTCCTTTATTACCTTTCCTCCTTTCTCTTTTTGTCCCGAAGTGTAAGACCTGAAAACAACGTACATCTACGCTCATTTATCTGTTTTACGCGACATTCCTCTTTGGATCTTATATATTTTCGCGGGCAAAAGCAATGACCAATACAAACCGCGCTCGCCGATAAAATCCAATTAGAATGCCAGGCATGCCTATCGCACTAGGCCGCATTAAACGACGATATCGCAACTAGACCGTTTTACGGATGCCGCCTTCGAGGCTGAGGCGTAGTGACATGTCAAGTGCAACGGTGTTAAGCCAAAAAGAGGGATGCAACCCGAGGACTTCCCAGGGGGTCACCCATCCTAGTACTACTCTCGCCCAAGCACGCTTAACTGCGGAGTTCTGATGGGATCCGGTGCGTTAGTTCTGGTATGATCGCATCCGACATTCCTTGCACTCTAAATTCCCTTATTAACTTATTATATCTACTGCCGAGTTATTACAGAAATAAGATATTAAGTTTGCCAAAAAGAGGGATGCAACACGAGGACTTCCCAGGGGGTCACCCATCCTAGTACTACGCTCGCCCAAGCACGCTTAACGGAGTTCTGATGGGATCCGGTGCGTTAGTGCTGGTATGATCGCATCCGACAATCCTTGCACTCTAAATTCCCATATAAACTTATTATTTCTACCGCCGATTTATTATAGAAATAAGATATTAATTTCGCCAAAAAGAGGGAAGCAACACGAGGACTTCCCAGGGGGTAACCCATCCTAGTACTACTCTCGCCCAAGCACGCTTAACTTCAGAGTTCTGATGGAATCTGGTGCGTATGTGCTGGTATGATCGCATCGACATACCTTGCACTCTAAATTCCCTTATTACCTTTCCTCCTTTCTCTTTTGGTCCCGAAGTGTAAGACCTTAAAACGACGTACATTTACGCTCATTTATCCGTTTTACGCGACATTCCTCTTTTGATCTTATATATTTTCGCGGGCAAAAGCGTTGACAAATACAAGCCGCGCTCGCCGATAAAATCACAATTAGAGGGCCTGGCATGCCTATCACACTAGGCTGCATAGAACGACGATATCGCATCTAGATCGTTTTACGGATGCCGCCTTCATGGCGGAGGCGTAATGACATGTCAAGTGCAACGGTGTTAAGCCAAAAAGAGGGATGCAACACGAGGACTTCCCAGGGGGTCACCCATCCTAGTACTACTCTCACCCAAGCGCGCTTAACTTCGGAGTTCTGATGGGATCCGGTGCGTTAGTGCTGGTATGATCGCATCCGACATTACTTACACTCTATATTCCCTTATTAACTTATTATATCTACCGCCGATTTATTACAGAAATAAGATATTAATTTTCCCAAAAAGAGGGATGCAACACGACGACTTCCCAGGGGGTCACCCATCCTAGTACTACTCTCGCCCAAGCATGCTTAACTTCGGAGTTCTGATGGGATCCGGTGCGTTAGTGCTGGTATGATCGCATCCGACATTCCTTGCACTATTAATTCCCTTATTACCTTTCCTCCTTCCGCTTTTGGTCCCAAAGTGTAAGACCTTAAAACGACGTACATTTACGCTCATTTATCTGTTTTACGCTACATCCTTTTTTGATCTTATGTATTTTCACGAGCAAAAGCATTGACAATTTACAACAAGCCGCGTTCGCCGATAATATCACAATTAGAGGGCCTGGCATGCCTATTGCACAAGGCCGGATGGAACGGCGACATCGCAATTAGACCGTCTTACGGATGCCGCCTTTGAGGCAGATGCGTAGTGACATGTCAAGTGCAACGGTGTTAAGCCAAAAAGAGGGATGCAACACGAGTACTTCCCAGGGGGTCACCCATCCTTGTAATACTCTCGCCCAAGCACGCTTAACTTCGGTGTTCTGATGGGATCCGTCGCGTTAGTGCTAGTATGATCGCATCCGACATTCCTTGCACTCTAAATTCCCTTGTTACCTTTCCTCTCTGCTTTTGGTCCCAAAGTGTAAAACCTTAAAATGACGTACCTTTACGCTCAATGCGGCATTCCTCTTTTGATCTTATGTATTTTCGAGGGCAAAAGCGTTGACAATTAACAACAAGCTACGCTCACCGATAATATCACAATTAGAGGGCCCGGCATGCCTATCGCACTAGGCCGCATGGAACAGCGACATCGCAACTAGACCGTCTTACGGATGCCGCCTTGGAGGCAGAGGCGTAGTGACATGTCAAGTGCAACGGTGTTAAGCCAAAAAGAGGGATGCAACACGAGGACTTCCGAAGGGGTCCCCCATCCTAGTACTACTCTCTTCCAATCTCGCTTAACTTCGAAGTTCTGATGGGAGCCGGTGCGTTAGTGCTGGTATGATCGCATCCGACATTCCTTGCACTCTGAATTGCCATATGAACTTATTATATCTGCCGCCGATTTATTAAAGAAGTTTGATATTAATTTTGCCAAAAAGAGGGATGCAACACAAGGACTTCCCAGGGGTTCACCCATCCTAGTACTACTCTCGCCCAAGCACGCTTCACTTCGGAGTTCTGATGGGATCCAGTGCGTTTGTGCTGGTATGATCGCATCCGACAATCCTTGCACTCTAAATTCCCTTATATACGTATTATATCTACCGCCGGTTTATTATAGAAATAAGATATTAATTTTGCCAAAAAAGAGGGATGCAACACGAGGACTTCCCTAGGGGTCACCCATCCTAGTACTACTCTCGCCCATGCACGCTTAACTTCGGAGTTCTGATGGAATCCGGTGCGTATGTGCCGGTATGATCGCATCCGACATTCCTTGCACTCTAAATTCCTTTATCACCTTTCCTCCTTTCTCTTTTGGTCCCGAAGTGTAAGACCTTAAAACAACGTACATTTACGCTCATTTATCTGTTTTACGCGACATTCCTCTTTTTATATTATATATTTTCGCGGGCAAAAGCGTTGACCAATACAAGTCGCGCTCGCCGATAAAATCACAATTAGAGAGCCAAGCATGCCTATCGCACTAGGCCGCATAGAATGACGATATCAAATCTAGACCGTTATACGGATGCCGCCTTCGAGGCTGAGGCGTAATGACATGTCAAGTGCAACGGTGTTAAGCCAAAAAGAGGGATGCAACCCGAGGACTTTCCAGGGGGTCACCCATCCTAGTACTACTCTCGTCCAAGCACGCTTAACTTCGGAGTTCTGATGGGATCCAGTGCGTTAGGTCTGGTATGATCGCATCCGACATTCCTTGCACTCAAGTTCCCTTATTAACTTATTTTATCTACCGCCCATTTATTACAGAAATAACATATTAATTTTGCCAAAAAGAGGGATGCAACACGAGGACTTCCCAGGGGGTCACCCATCCTAGAACTACACTCGCCCAAGCATGCTTAACTTCGGAGTTCTGATGGGATCCGGTGCGTTAGTGCTGGTATGATCGCATCCGACATTCCTTGCACTATAAATTCCATTATTACCTTTCCTCCTTCCGCTTTTGGTCCCAAAGTGTAAGACCTTAAAACGACATACATTTACTCTCATTTATCCGTTTTACGCAACATTCCTCTTTTGATCTTATGTATTTTTGCGAGCAAAAGTGATGACATTTAGCAACAAGCCGCGCTCGCCGATAACAACACAATTAGAGGGCCCGGCATGCCTATCGCACTAGGCCACATGCAATGGCGACATCGCAACTAGACCGTCTTACGAATGCCGCCTTCGAGGCAGAGGCGTAGTGACATGTCAAGTGCAACGGTGTTAAGCCAAAAAGATGGGTACAACACGAGGAATTCCCAGGGTGTCACCCATCCTAGTACTACTCTCGCTCAAGCACGCTTAACTTCGGAGTTTTGATTGGATCCGGTGCATTAGTGCTGGTATAATCGCATCTGACATTTCTTTCACTCTAAATTCCCTTATATACTTATTATATCTACCGCCGAAATAATAAAGAAGTAAGATAATAATATTGCCAAAAAGAGGGATGCAACACGAGGACTTCCCAAAGGGTCACCCATCCTAGTACTACTCTCGCCCATGCACGCTTAACTTCAGAGTTCTCATGGAATCCGGTGCGTATGTGCTGGTATGATCGCATCCGACATTCCTTGCACTCTAAATTCCTTAATTACCTTTCCTCCTTTCTCTTTTGGTCCCGAAGTGTAAGACCTTAAAAAAACGTACATTTACGCTCATTTATCCGTTCAACGCGACATTCCTCATTTGATCTTATATATTTTCGCGGGCAAAAGCGTTGACCAATACAAGCCGCGCTCCCCGATAATATCACAATTAGAGTGCCAGGCATGCCTATCGCACTTGTTCGCATAGAACGACGATATCGCAACTACACCGTCTTACAGATGCCGCCTTCGAGGCAGATGCGTAGTGACATGTCAAGTGCAACGGTGTTAAGCAAAAAAGAGGGATGCAACACGAGGACTTCCCAGGGGTCACCCATCCTAGTACTACTCTCGCCCAAGCACGCTTAACTTCGGAGTTCTGATGGGATCTGGTGCGTTAGTGCTGGTATGATCGCATCCGACATTCCTTGCACTCTAAATTCCCATATAAACTTATTATATCTACCGTCAATTTATTAAAGAAGTAAGCTATTAATTTTGCCAAAAAAAGGGATGCAACACGAGGACTTCCCAAGGTGTCACCCATCCTAGTACTACTCTCGCCCAAGCACGCTTAACTTTGGAGTTCTGGTAGCATCCGAAATTCCTTGCACTCTAAATTCCCTTGTTAACTTATTATATATACCGCCGATTTATTAAAGAAGTTTGATATTAATTTTGCCAAAGAGGGGGATGCAACACGAGGACTTTCGAGGGGGTCACCCATCCTAGTAGTACTCTCGCCCAAGCACGCTTAACTTCGGAGTTCTGATGGGATCCGGTGCGTTAGTGCTGGTATGATCGCATCCGACATTCCTTGCACTCTAAATTCCTTATAAACTTATAATATTTACCGCCGATTTAATAAAGAAGTTTGATATTAATTTCGCCAAAAAGAGGGATGCAACAGGAGGACTTCACAGGGGTTCACCCATCCTAGTACTACTCTCGCCCAAGCACGCTTAACTTCAGAGTTCTGATGGGATCCGGTGCGTTAGTGCTGCTATGATCGCATCCGATAATCCTTGCACTCTAAATTCCCTTATAAACTTATTATATCTACTGCCGATTTATTACAGAAATAAGATATTAATTTTGCCAAAAGGGGGGATGCAACACGAGGACTTCCCAGGGGGTAACCCATCCTAGTACTACTCTCGCCCAAGCACGCTTAACTTCAGAGTTCGGAAGTAATCCGGTGCGTATGTGCTGGTATGATCGCATCGACATTCCTTGCACTCTAAATTGCCTTATTACCTTTCCTCCTTTCTCTTTTGGTCCCGAAGTATAAGACCTTAAAACGACGTACATCTACGCTCATTTATCCATTTTACGCGACATTCCTCTTTTGATCTTATATATTTTCGCGGGCAAAAGCGTTGACCAATACAAGCCGCGCTCGCCGATAAAATCACAATTAGAGGGCCTGGCATGCCTATAGCACTAGGCTGCATAGAACGACGATATCGCATCTAGACCGTTTTACGGATGCCACCTTCGTGGCGGAGGCGTAGTGACATGTCAAGTGACACGGTGTTAAGCCAAGCACGCTTAACTTCGGAGTTCTGATGGGATCCGGTGCGTTCGTGCTGGTATGATGGCATCCGACATTACTTGCACTCTATATTCCCTTATTAACTTATTATATCTACCGCCGATTTATTACCGAAATAAGATATTAATTTTGCCAAAAAGAGGGATGTTACACGAGGACTTCCCAGGGGGTCACCCATACTAGTACTACTCTCGCCCAAGCATGCTTAACTTCGGAGTTCTGATGGGATCCGGTGCATTAGTGCTGGTATGATCGCATCCGACATTCCTTGCACTATAAATTCCCTTATTACCTTTCCTCCTTCCGCTTTTGGTCCCAAAGTGTAAGACCTTAAAACGACGTACATTTACGCTCATTTATCCGTTTTACGCTACATTCCTTTTTTGATCTTATGTATTTTCACGGGCAAAAGCATTGACAATTAACAACAAGACGCGTTCGCCGATAATATCACAATTAGAGGGCCCGGCATGCCTATTGCACTAGGCCGCATGGAAGGGCGACATCGCAACTAGACCGTCTTACGGATGCGCCTTCGAGGCAGATGCGTAGTGACATGTCAAGTGCAACGGTGTTAAGCCAAATAGAGGGATGCAACACGAGTACTTCCCAGGGGGTCACCCATCCTTGTAATACTCTCACTCAAGCACGCTTAACTTCGGTGTTCTGATGGGATCCAGCGCGTTAGTGCTAGTATCATCGCGTCCGACATTCCTTGCACTCTAAATTCCCTTATTACCTTTCCTCTCTGCTTTTGGTCCAAAAGTGTAAAACCTTAAAACAACGTGCATTTACGCTCATTTATCCGTTTTACGCTACATTCCTTTTTTGATCTTATGTATTTTCACGGGCAAAAGCATTGACAAATAACAACAAGACGCGTTCGCCGATAATATCACAATTAGAGGGCCCGGCATGCCTATTGCACTAGGCCGCATGGAACGGCGACATCGCAACTAGACCGTCTTACGGATGCCGCCTTCGAGGCAGATGCGTAGTGACATGTCAAGTGCAACGGTGTTAAGCCAAAAAGAGGGATGCAACACGAGGACTTCCGAAGGGGTCACCCATCCTAGTACTACTCTCGCCCAAGC